>JAVHNF010016943.1:17196-27518 GCA_034783455.1 Micropsitta finschii | reverse complement strand
CCAAGCAATGCCCTTGAATCCTGCAATCCTTGCTCATTCACACTTGGCTCATTACAGTTCTTTGGTTCTGTGCTGCAGGATCATGACATGACATTTTAACATACACAGAGTCTGCTTCAAGTATTTTAATTGGTTTAAAACTGTTGGTAGCATCTTTTACTATATTAATTTATTGCTTCAGTGTTAGTCAACTGAAACCTTTGCCAGATGGCAATACAGCCCCTGAATACTGATGAGGAGAAAGAAAATATTTATATGGTGTAAATGTTTGCTCATTCATTATGCATTCATGAATTGGTTTTTAGGTTTTGGTTTTGTTGTTTTTATTTTCCCTTCTTTCAGCTGCAATGCAAAATTAACATAAAGGTTTAGCTCTACATCTCATGGCAGCATAATTATTAATAATCTAGATCCCTATTATCTGCCTCAAAAAATGGGGAAAAAATACCTTTTTAAAAATTTGGCACATTTCCCCACCTACATTGAATTCCAAGAGAAAAGAAGTAGTATTCTGAAACTTCCAGCAGTTTCTATTGTGTAGCTCTCCTCCCTTCTCTCACCCAACGGCAAAGGAGCAACAAGGAAGAATAAATAGAGATGACCTTCTTGCTTCACTTCTAAGTACAGGCTTCTCTGCAGAACTCTTCAATACTACTCCCAAATGAACTGGAGAGCATTAAAAAATGATGCTAAAGTGTGTTATTTCATGAAATTTGCTCCCTCAAGTATTGTAGGGGCCTTGATGAGGTCACCTGCAGCCAGACCTATTTCAAAAAGCAGCCCCATATGTAGTGTTCAGAAACCACTTGAGCCAACAGGCAAAATCTAGCATCTTAGTAAAACGTCTGTTCCTTACTGTGCTGTATGTAACTTAAAAACCAGAAAACAAAAACCAAACCTAAACCCAAAACAAAACAAAGAAACCAAACCAGTTTGAATTCAGATTTCCTTTTGGCTGCGAACATTTGAACTGTGGCTTTTTGCTGAGGGTATTTCCTAACCACAGAATGTCAGATCTATAGTATTTGGCAAAATGTGCCTTTAGTTTTCTGATACTAAGTCTTGACTAAGTTTCCTCTAGAAAGTCCAGCTCTATGAAGTAAACGAATGACCTCCTGACTATTACGTTCCCATCCTTTGTGAAGCATGAACTTTAGGTTCCAGCCTTTTATTGGATTTTATTGGGACTGCACGAATTTATCTATAAAGCTTATCTTGCCTGTCACTAATCTCTTTGCACAATACGCATTGCTTTATATAGTTCTTGCCTGGATATTTCAAGCCCATGGTTATTTCATGATGTCAAGTTCTTACATCTGCTGAGTACCCAACGAAATTTTAAAACAAACTATAAATTAAAATAAAAATTAATTTTAAGCAATAAATTCAACACATATATTTTACACTATTCCCATGGTGTAATAGGTAACTTCCTATGTTACTTGGTCTGACCAGCATGCATTTTTTCTGCCTGCAGCACCCGATCCTCTTCAGTGCCCTGCTGGATTGCCGGGAGCCTCCCAGATGCAAAGGTAAGGTAGCATATTGATGCGACTTTCTTTCTTGTTCCACAGTGCCATCTGTGTTGTACCCAGGAAGGTATACCCTGTTCAGCATGTCTGGCACCACTAGTGACTTTCCTGGGCAGAGCTCATTTTCACATCAAGGACTGGAGTCTAAATAATGTGCACTGTAATCACAAGGGTGCACTCAGCAGTGGCTTCCTCATGATACTAATACCTTGGATCCAAACTCCAATGTTCATCTTGTGCCCAAAGATGAATCAATGCAATTGCTCTGTTCCAAAAGAACACAGCTAGCAACATCTTTTCTCTGAGTACATGCTACTTCTGCATCTGCTGGTGCTCTACTGGACAGTGCTGTGAGGTGCTGGGGTTTGATGCAGTGTTTGTGGTAGGGCTCCTGTGCTCCCATGCTGTGGCTTAGCTTTTACACAGCACTGGAATTCTTTAAAATGCATAAGTCTCAATTTGTGGTTTTAATTGCTTATTTGTGAGTCTCTGACTAAGCCAATCCTGCAGACTCGTTTTTCATGAGAATCCCAAAAGATAGTTGACAGTCTTTTTATACTCCTGGCTTCCTTTTGAATTTCATGCTCTAGGCTTGAAGGCTCTCAGGTTCCAAACCAAAATCAGATATCTGAAGTAGATGCATGCTTGGTTTTAGCGGTCCAATAAAACTCAATTGGTGGAGAAGTTGTCATAATTTACTGCATTATGTCTTGGTATATATATAAAAAAAATCTCACTATCAATAACATTCAAAGATGCAGCTCTTATCTTTATATATATATATATATATTTAGTTTGCATTGCTAATAGTTACATTAGTTTTCATTGAAGAAGGCCCCATAGAAAAAATTAGGAATTTTTCAGGTAAGACAGACAGATGCATTCTGCTTTCTGAAGCTGATATTGTAGAGAGGCAAGGATCAAGATATTCAAAGCCTAACTTTAAGATTTATGAAGACCAAATGCCACAAAGAAAACCCTGGATCTAATGACACCTTCTTCTGAAAGTATTATGAGCTATAAAGTTCGTGTGAACTGTAAAAGTCAAATGACTATTTTTGCATTTGTTCTTTCTCTGGGAAAGCGAAAAAGCACATCAATAATTTTGCTGAATTTTGTCAGAGACAAGAATGTGTAGATTCTTCTGCACACCTGAACTGAGTATAAATTTACTATAACAATGCATCCACGATAGTTCCCTGGATCTAAGCAAACAAAATTGATAAATTGTTGTGTCTTATCAGAATTGACTGAAAAATATTAGAAGGACGGGTCTGTGCTAATTCTTGTGATCCCCCCTCACTCCATGATGATAGTAAAATATTTTGTAGGGAAATCAGCAGTCCATATTTGCTTTAGGAACTAAAGGATAAGCTATTTGCAGATTATTTTGGTAAGTTACCTCGTCCTATTCATTACACTTGTTTTTTGCTTTGAGTGAGACAATCTCTGTGTGTACTTGAGGCTGGAATTCATATGAATTGGCTGTCAGCTGAAACAATCTTTCGATGCTATTAATAGTTATATTAATTTGATACCTGCTGGCTGCTGAGTGCCATAATTGTAGTTAATTGACTGACCCAGTTTGATTTGGTAGTTGTATTGTCCAATTTAAGTTACTTCTACAGCAACTCTAAGATTGCTGGTGCAATCTTTTCGTGATTTTTTTTGTTCTTCACATAATTACCCATCATTTGGGTGTGGGAGATTCTTTCAAAACAGCAACAGAAATCTGACAAATTTAAATAGAACAGTTCTATTTCTTGAGAACTTCAAATTGTTCTCCATTAAAAAAAAAATAATAAAAAAAATTGCCTGATTGCCTTGATTTTTAATTGTGTAATACCTAAGTTATTAACATTTCTGAGTTGCTTGCAAAAGCCCAGCAATTAAAAAAAAAAACAAACCAAACAACAAACGAAACCAAGTAACCAAACAAAAAACCCAAACCAAACAAAATAAAACCTAATCAAAAACAAAACCTGGAAAAATTGCCACTGTAACCTTCTTATAATCTTAGGATGCCTGCAATAACAGTACTAATTAGGAAATTTTATCAGATTTTTCAGCATGTCATTATTTATTCCTGACACTGTTAGCTCCATTTCTACTCATCCTTTACCTTCCCTCTCCTCCTGAGACTGTTTAGAAAAATGACACACACATTAAGCAAAAATATTACCTTAATTCTCTTATCTTTTATACCCAGAGTTAGTTCTTGCATCTGCAGCTCCTGAGTCTTGTAAGTTTTATTTTTTCCTTGGAAATTTTATATTCCCAGAGGTCTGAGTCATATCACAATTCTAAATTTCTATTGCTTCAGTTTAGTTGTTATACACAGCCTTCCTTACTAGGGATCTCCTACAGTGACAGTCATCTTTTCATGTGCTGCTTGCTGAGTAAGAAAACACAGCTGTGAAGCTAAACTTGTAAAACTAAACTGAAAAAAACAAATACTTAGGACATGCTTACACTTGTAAAACTAAACTGGCTTTTTATAAACTGAATTATTTCCTGAGATACTCCAGTTCATCTGTTGCTCTACTCTCCAGGCAGGGTTTCTGTACTCCCACCACCTCTGCACTTCATTTTAAGTTCTGAGCAGATTGGTGAGAGATGCGAATATCTTCACAGAATAAGATGAGATTAAAAAGCTGATTCCTCCATTATAATGTTATCTTTTTTTGTTTGCTTGTTTTAATAAAGAAAGTCAATACCATATATTAAGCATATATAAAATATTGCTGATTTTGGTGAATTTCTCTTCTGCCTCTGTGAAAACACACTAAACATACTACTGCAGCAATACTGAAACCAGTTTGTTAATTTAGACAATAATGTAAATTGTAATTATTTAAGAAAAATTAGTTACTTTATACTTGTCAAAGTCTGTTTTGTCAACAACAAACTCAGATTTTTTCAGTTCTAATAGCCGTAGTGATATGATTCTGTGTGCATGGCTAAGGGGAACATACATGCTGATAAAGAAAAGCAGGAGATAACCTTAATCTTGCTTTGGGCTTGGCACAATTTGTAAAGGTAAAGTTCAGCTTCCCACCTCTTAGTCTGTATTTTGGAGGAATGAGTTACAACCTCAAAAAGGTCAGATGCCATTAGGAAACCACTGAAATTCATACTTGCACACTGTAATCTATATGAAAGCATTCAAGAATGCAGCTTAATTCTCAGAGCTGTTCAGTATATGTGTCTTCCACAGAAATCAGAAGAGGACCATGGGAAACTGTGAAAGTCATGGTAACCGGTCACAGTGCTTAACATTTGGCAAAACAGCCCAGTATAATTTTTATTTGTCACTAATTCAAATATTTTGATTGGTCAGCATTCTTTTCTCAGTGTGGAAAAGTATGGCAGGATTTATGTATTATGTCAAGATTGTACTCCAAAAGTATATGCACAGCTAAGAGCACAGTAGAAAAATATGTAAGTACAAATATTCTTACAGTTATATGATTTGAAACAATGTGGAAGTTTAAAATCCAATATAGTCATTAAAAATTTGCATCAAATTGCCACACTAATGAATAAAATTTCATTTATTATTAATCAAGTATTTGGAAGATTTTTAAGTGCTGATTAAAAGTCTAATTTGGATTTTAATCACCATTTTTGAGCTTTTCAAATATCCACTGCCAAATCTTTATGTAAAGTTAAAGAAAACAAACCTCCACTTTTCTTATTTTCATATTTGATGAAAATTGCACAGATTAATTTCAAGTATCTTTCTTCCAACTGCAAGTAACTTAAAAGATATTTTTTTAATTATTTTTGGGGACTACATAGTAAGACACTGTAAATTTACATGAATCTATGTACTAAATTTACTTCTATCAACTAGGAATCTGGCCCAGAGTATCCTCCTACTTGTTATTTAAAATAATTTATAGTACAAATATTGCATGTATGCATCTCAATTACATTGTCTCATGAGGCTATATTGAACAACATTACAGACTAGTCTCTAAATATATTGCACTTTTATTTTTATTTATTTATTGACAGAGTAGTCTTCAGCGATCTCCTCTTTAGGCTGTTCTGGTACAGATTCTTTGCTTTACTCTAATTCTGTAGTTCTGCCAATGTCATTTGATGCCCAAGTCCAGAATACCAAGATAATGTAGCTGTTTGCTAATGCCTGCAAACACTTTCCTGTCTTTTTCTGACAAATTGCTGGGCAAAATATGTCCACATCCCCTCAGACTAGCAAAAGCAATGGTGCTCGCTTTTCCTCAGTTCAAAGGTTCATTTGGCTTATTATTTCAAACCAGGCATAATAAACTTTCCAAGATGATTTTTCCTCAAAACTGACTGCTCTGTGACTTGGTCAATTAAGCAAATCATCTGTGTAAGCATTTGTCTTGGGTTATTATAGCAAGAAAACTGATGCTAGATTCCATACTCACAGAGAGAATTACCATCTTTTCCCATACCAGGCATTTTATTCATTGCTGAAGGCAGAAGTAACTTGTTAAGGATAAATTGCATTATTTATAATATAGCTGCAATTCTTACATGCCCATCAACTTTACCATTGAAGCTAAATTAAAAAATCACTTCTCATCTGTATAATTTAAAAGCCCTCTACATATTATGACATCAAAGAAGAAAAATGCTACCAAATGACTGCATACATTCTTTTGTACAGCTAGATGATTTGTTGCCTCTGTATCTGAACTTTGAGATCCCCTCAATGTGCACATGCTATACTAGCACTTGAAGACTCCAATGAACAATCCTATATGTTAAACTATGTACAAAAGCATGGATAAACCTCAGAAAATGCGTCTAAGCATAGACTTCAAAGCAACAGGTTAAATGGTATAAATGCAAGCTTTCCTAGTTGGATCTCTATCTAGTTGTGTTTATAGTTCTACGTGAACCTGGAGGCTGTCCTTCCAAAGGAGATCACCCACATACAGGATCGTGAAAGGGCTGCCATATGCAAAAAACTGTTTCATCTGCCTTATATTTTCAGACATTTTACAGCAATCTCACGACACGTGTAGATGGCTTTCAGAATGTCTATGTGGCTACACAACTTTCAGAATAGTTTTAATATCTTTTTTCTTGCAACAGTTAGATCTTTAAGGCTAATACCTTGTTTACTTCTCCAAAGTATAAATTAAAAGCCTTTTTGTGGAAGCATTTTTAATTAAAAAAATAAAAAATAAAAAATCTTTCAGTTTGTCTTCAGCCTTGGTTAATTGATAAGCAGTTTATCAGAATAGTAGCAAACCTTTGCTTAGTAGAATACTTTCACCACAAACACATTGTAAAAAATTTCATTTTTCCCTGTTTTGTAAGTTTTCTTGGACAAATCTTACTGTCACTGCAGATTTAGTTTAGTACTTTGCTTTGTCAAATTTCATCTGTTATTTTCCCTTACATTTGCTAGTCTTTTCCTTTGCCTTCCACAGAGAGAGAGAGACTCTATGTTACTGGTCAGTGGATGACATCAGTCTTGAGAAATTCTTGTCTCTGAAATCCCATTTTGAACTATGAACTTCTGATGTGGATGGGAAAACACCCATGGTTTCCACCTACCTCCAAGGCAAAATTCTGTCAGCTTGTATCCCTTTCAATAATAGCAAAGCCTGCAAGTACTATCATTTGAATTTATTTGTTTTGGAAAGTGTTGTTGTTTTTTTAATGACAATAGACTGTCATTTTTTAATGACAATAGACATCCAAGAATTAACTGATGTGTATAGCAGTCTCCTTAGTATAACATTCCTGATGTATACATCAGCCAACAGTTAACTGCTGAAATAGATCTAAATATAACATGTGCGCAAATTCTACTATCTGATGAAATTTTCAAAAGTGCCTCTGTTTTATTATTCACAAATATTTTTCAGTCAGAAAAAGGAAAGAGAAGCTCCAGACTAGCTCAGGTACTTGTAAGTGTACTCATTTCTTTAAAATGGACATATTAATAGCTTATCTCAATTTCTTAAATCCTAGTGATACTAGCTGTTAAAGTAAATGGTTTGCTTTGCAGCTTTGGAGGGCCTTAGAACTATTTAGTTTATTCTAGTTTGTTTCAGGGAATCTAGTGAAACTGATGATTGTATATTTGAAAACCCTTATGATACATTAGATTTGCACACATGGAAAACTATAGAGTTCTCATCTAATCCTGAAAGCAAAGCCTTAAAGAATGATATGAGACAGACTGTGAACTGGTTAGAAATGTTTTTCTGAAAAATATGAAAGTTCAAAAGAGATAGATGTATTAAAAGAAGCCTTGAAGCATATAATGCATTACAGATAAAGCAGTCACATGGTTAGATTTGCCCACAACTCATAGAATAGATCCCTAAGGATAAGTATTTAAGAACAGTGATGCTGTAATTTAAAATATTCCTGCTTGTATTTTCTTACTCCCACCCTTCTCCCATGTAAAGTGGATTAACACAAAGTAAATTTCACACTAATCCATCTATCTCACCAAGAACATCTCATTAACCTCTGCCAGCTTCAGACAATTCACAGAAATAGTAAAAGCATTGTTACAGTAATTGTACTAGGTCTTATAGTATAAAGTGATAATATGGCAATTTGGCCTGCAGAAACATATGACAAGTATTTTAACCAACAATAAAAATAGTCATTAAAGGAATTATGGAGAATTAAAATATTTCACCTGTGAAAATGTAATTTGAGCAGACTACCCTGAATATAATTTCAGATGTATTTGTAAGGAGCAACTTTATAGCTAATGTTCACACAAAAACGTGAAGACGGTGTCACTGCTCTGCAGACAATTACATTTCTTACAGTGTCTTCACCATATTTATCTAACTCCAAATCTTGTGCTCTAAGGAAACAGTGCAATTTCCTGATAAGTGACATTTATGAAATTTTAATTATCACAGTTGCCACCAAGTAAATATTACCTTTGTATTTGAATTAAAATGAAAATTGTGTAAAAATGTCATTTGAAGTCCCTGAAGAATTTATCCTCCTGATTCCAGCTTTTCTACTGCTTCTTTCATAAGCAGTATTCTTTTCAAAAAGGCTGATGGAAATGTAAAACAGGAAGAGAAGATGTCAGAACTCTTCATTGGAGTTAATTTACTACATAAATCAATTAAACGATCTGAGCTAAAATAGCAATATAAACCAGAAGAATAAAAAAGACTGTTAGGAGAGAGGGACATGATTAAGTCATTAGCCCTCTTGGACAGAGAGAGCAAGCTAAATATTGATTTTAGAACATTGATGGTTTAGTTAGAATTTGGGTGTGAGGAAATTTATGATATGCAGGAAAGTGAATATATTGGCTGAGTCTGTGATTTGTAATTTGTTAATCTCTTTTAGATTTATGACTCCAGGGTCAACTTCTGAAGGTAATTTGTAAGTTTCCTTTAGGAACAGGGTTAAGGGAATGGAGAAGGAATGGTTCTGCACAGAACACTGCTGATTACAAAGTGCCTTTTTTTCCTGTTACTTTGTGGTTCTTTTGCTCACAGAATTTGCAATACAACATTTGGTTTCCTGGGTGAAATAAACTGCATTCTGTTTGGATGTAAACTAGCCATTTATGACGTGTGCCATTTATTGTACTGTTACTGGGGATTAATTGATAATCTTAAATTTGTTATTTTGTCAGGATCTCACTGTCATGCAGGGAATGCATGACACGAGACTAGAGACAAGGACAAAATCTTTTACGGCATTATCTTCTAGCACTGGTTAAAAAAGCCTAATTGTTTTCCATATAGGTTCCAATTAACATTGTTTATTTCAATAATACATATTTAATCAGTTTATAGCTGAAATATCATTCAATAACATTACTTACCAGTCTTCAGTGTATGGTTTAGTTCAGATAAAGCCAAATGTTGAGATTTTTCTTTTAATATTTTGAAATCTAAATTATCAGCAGCAGCTAAAATTCCCTTCACCTTCTTTTTTTTCGCATTGCCATTTTTAAAATTCTTCCTTTCACAATGCTAAATAAGTGCAGATAGTCATGATAAGCACATGCTAATTTTTTACCTGACTTGAGATTTTCCAACCACTTTTATGATCTGTGATCCCAGTTACTCTTGTGATCTTAATGAGTCTTTATTAATCCTTTGAATTTGTGTGTGCACATATGCTTAAATCTCAGAGCTCGGTCTAAAATCAGTTGAGTTTCTGGTGACATGATCAGGAGAAAGTGAAAAGGAAAGAATTAAAAAAAAAGAAAAAAAGAAAAAGGTGGAGAGGGAGATAGGTAGAAAGAAGAAAAAGGCCATTGGGAATGTTATTAAAGACTTACCCTGTGTTTTGAGTCCACATTAACCGTGTTCAAGGCCAGGTTTGACAGGCCCTAGATTAACATGGTCTAGTGGGAAACTGTCCCTGCCCATGGCAGGAGGGTTGGAACTGGGTGATCTTTAAGGTCTCTTCCAACCCAAACCATTCTGAGATTCTGTGATTAACAGTTTAACCAGGAATGTAAATGAAGGACATGAAAAATTAATGTAACACTGTAACACAACTACACCATGGAGCACAACAGAGAAATACTTTAGCTATCCATGACAATAATATTACACATCATTTTTTACCATCAGCTATGGGAAAATGAAAGTTCAATCACATTGTATTACATTGTTGTGGTTTCAGCCCAGGCCATAAATTAGAACTTCCCCCCCCGCCCCTTTTCTTCCCCCTGCTCCTGGAGGAATGGGAAGGAAAATCAAAAGAATGCAGCTCCCACAGGTTGAGATAAGAACAGTTTAGTAACTAAGGTATAACACAAATCACTACTGCTACCAC
>JAVHNF010016935.1:27439-45626 GCA_034783455.1 Micropsitta finschii | reverse complement strand
CCAGGTTTTCCCATAGCCTGTCAGCTTTTATGTTGGAAATACTTTCTGAGGTTGTCTGGCTGTGGAGAGAAGCTGGGATCTGGGAGGCTTAAAAAGGTCCAAATTCACGAGGCAAAGAAGCATTCTTCCTTTCCCTGCCATATCTGCATTAGGGATTTGTTAAATGTCAGTGTCTTATGGTGACCCCAGGACTTGGTGGGATGCAACTCTGAGTGCGGAGTCTCACTGCCTGTGTCTTCCACACACCCCAACATGCAAATACATTGGAGTAAAAGAGAAGAAAACAAATACATTTTACAACTGCAATGATAGAGACGCTTATTAAAAAGCAAATGGTTTCTCTGTCCCCAGATTTCCTAAGCTTAGGGCCAACGTTTCTTGTTATTCTAGCCTACACTTCCTGTGCATTTTAATTACTTTCTCCACACTAATGCAAACACATACAGTGAAGATAGACCAGGCATCCCAAATCAGTCTAATGAATGTCCTCATCTGAGAGGATTGTCTTTTGTAATGACTGAGAGGGATGAGAAATATAACACTCTAGCTTAGCTCCCCAAGAAGCAGCGGGACCCCAAAGATATGAGAAAAAGGAGCAATTCATCAGGAGCAGCAGGAGAGAAAAGATAATTAGAGCCGGAGACGTGAAGAATGAAAAGCTGAGCATGGAGGGCACTTTAGGGAGAAAAAGGAGAGAAGCTCAAAGAGCCACAAGCCTAAATCTGTTGTGTGAGCCATAAGACTCACTAAACACCTGCATGAGAAGGAAAGAGCTTGTGCCTCCTGCATGCTGAACAAAAACAGGCTTTGAGGGAAAAGTACCTTTCTCATTTATAGATTTTGCTCCTGGAAGAAATCTTCCATTTCTTCCCTCGCTCCATCTTCCCTTCCGTATTTTGTGCCTACAAGTAGGAGCTGTCCTTGGCTGCCCTCATTTGCAGAGATGCCGGTGTTTATGATTTTCCCTCCATCTTCCCCTCCTCCCTGCTGCCTGTGCTCCCCCTCAGCACCAGCAGAACCTTCCTCGATGGAGTAGGAGGTGATTTGGGGCAGGCTGGGGGCCTGCTCTGATCCTGACACAATGCTGGGCATCCTCCACACCCTACAAGTCCAGGGTGAGCCATGATGCTCTGCTGGCTGCAGGATCTGCCCATCACGTAGGGCAATAGCAAGAATCCATCCCTGTGCTTGCTACCAGATTGATCCCTGATCAATGTTGAAATCAGGGCATTGAAAGTACAGAGAAAAGCATAAGCCAGTCCATGTTAACTTAGCAGTCCTGCAAGGAGCAGACAAGCTCCAGCACCCTTTGAGCCGCTATATAAACAGCCAAGCAGGTCTTGCCCTGCAGCACTCACAATCTGAAAAGCAAAGGAGGGAGGTGATAACCTTTCTCTTTGGTTTTTCAGGGAGTCTCCCCAGAGTCTTTAGGCAGTTTTTTTGCACAGAAATCTGAGGGGTCCTGTAAAGGGGATCAGACCCCAGCCTTCTGCCCATGGGTATCATGAATGTGGTTTACTGGACTGATTACATTCACCATGGACAGTAGTTTGCTGGATGATTTTTTTCCTTGTCTGCTTTAAGCCTGTAGAGCCTTTAAGCACCAGAGCAGTCAGTAACAGAGCAATGGTCAGTGTAAGCAAGCTTCCAGTTTTTACATACCGCTAATGCAGACATGAGTTCAGATGTTCACATAGTATAGATAGACTAAAGCTGCCTGGATGTGGCTGTTTTAAGTAGGTCTCACTCTTCGCAGGCAACAGGAGAACATCCTCCATTCAGGCAGGTGCAGACACCCAAGGGCTGGGCCTGCTGTCCACAACAAACCCACCACCCATCATTCCTTCTTCCTTACATATTACTGGGGCAATGTGCACCATTATCAAAACAATTCCCAAAACTGAGAGTAAGGGTCAGATTTCAATGGCCAGGGGCAGTACCACCACCACCTGGGTATTCCTGCACTCTTGATGCTCTTGTCATTCATTTGGCTTTCTGCAAACTAGTGGGATAACAGCAAGATAGCTGAGCCGGGTGCCTGTCCTTGTCCTTTTTTAGCCTGTGGAAGTGCCAAGTGAAATCTCCTATTAGAGAAAGGTGCCCTGAAATGCTCCTACACATGGTGAAAGGAGAATGTGCGCTTGGTGTAAAGCAGGAGCCCAGCTTTGCAGGAACAGGGCTGGGATATTAGAAGAGCCTAGAAAGAGGACTTCCATAGCAGAATACCTCCCTATATTTTTCCTGCCAGCAATGCGCCATACTCAGGCATTGGCTACAAAGATCCTGGGCTGATAGAGAGCGACAGATTATTACAGAAAGCAAGCAGAAATGTTGTGCAGTAGCAAGCTAGCCATTCAGCATACAAAACTGGCTAATCTATCAACATGCATGATATATCAGTGCATAGACTATCTCTTGCCATAGAGGAACTACAGTTATTATGGTAGGATATAGTTAAGGGAAACCAGACTTTACTTTTCCTGCTCCTTTGGGACTACTTACATTTACGCTGCCAATTGCCTATGTCCCACCTTACAGCGAGAGCAGGATTTCAGGCAGAGAGTTTGATTCTCTTGTATTTAAACTCAGATAAATGGATTTATGTGGCAAATATCCATTCAAGAAAAAAACATTCCCCAGTGCAGGCTTTAAATCCATTCCCTGTGCTGGTTTCTTTTGTTCTGCCTCACTTTGCTGTGAATCCACAGCTGTGGAGTTTCAGATCTTTCACTGTGATTCCACAGCAAAGTGGCATCCAGTTCTTTCTAGCAGGGACTTAATTTCTCAGTGTCCAATCTCTTTTAACACATGTTTTAACATTAATGGAAACACGCTAAGCAGCATTAGGAAGCGGAGCAGGGGAACTGCTGGACCAGATCGTATCACTAATTGCTTTGCTGCTCGTTTTGTGCTTCCTATTCCTGTGACATTCCTTTGAAGTCAGAGTGGGATGCCCTGACATATCTGATACATCAGGGAGCACTGAAAGGTTACTGCTTCCTAACTAAATAGGAACAGAGGTTTGGTTAATTCCTTTTGTCTGGTGTCCATAACACAGCAGAGGTCAGTGCCGCATATTGGAAGGTATGCTAAACTGGACACATGATGGGAATTGGTAGCTACAGGATGCAGTAAAATCTCTTAAAACCTCTGGAGGAGAAGTGAACATGGAAAAAAAGTCTGGATTTCTGTCGCTCCAGGGACACAGCTGAGAATGCTTGACGGGACACGTACATATGGACTTGCAGGTGCAGATTAGCCGTGCTTTGCATAGGATCCTGACAAATACTTGCCGGATAGTGTGTTTGATGCAACTAGATTTTTCACTTTGCACTAGCCATCTGTCTCCACGGCTGTACTGAAGCATCCCACAGATAGTGTGCTAAAGAGCTACAGTACAATCTTGTCGCAGTCATGCTGTTGAAAAACCTCTTGTAACATCTCCTTTGATAGATTTGCACTTCCGTCTCCACTTTGTGCATGAGAACAAAGCGCAAACAGTACAAAAAGTGCTTTACAAAGGGAACAGCAGGTGAAGGAATGTACCAGGCTAATTTCTCTTGTTTCTGAGTCAGGTTTTACAATCTATATGATACATCCTGGTGTCATGGAAAGGTGACTCTCAGGATGACTGAAATTTGTTTGGTTATATCCACGTTCTATTCCAGGGTAGGCAGTCTGTGCACATCAGAAACTCTAGGCAAACTGTCATATAGTCTCTCTTATTTAAAATGCCATCCCTGAAAAGGACAACCGTTGGAGGAATTCCAAAAGGTTCAGGCATTTGGCTCAAGTCTGAGTGAGTGTTGCGTGGTCTGGATGTGCACTTGAAGTTAGCCTGGGCTTTTACATGTCCTGGTTTTAACTGGCCCCATAAACAACATAGACACTCGTGTCTGCAAACTCAAGCCCACAGCTTGAGTGGGCTATATAGATGTATTGCTACATCTATATAATCTATACATGATATAGATGTAGCAATAGGGAAGCACACAATGGAAGTCAGATGAAGAAAATGCAACACCAAAAGAACTCAATCGCTGATTAGAAAGAGGTGTGGTACATTCTTCACCACCAAGTCATTAAATGAAGATCAGTTGGCCTGCCAAGAGCAGAGTCCCATTCAGCTGCAAGCTATTGGTAGCAATGCAGGACTTGGCACTGCTGCAGCCTCTGGCCTCCTCTGTGTAAGAGATCAAACATGACTGCTTCAACTGTCCATTTGGATCTGCTTTCCTGCTGTGCAGCTGGCACTGAATTGTTTGGGAATGAGCTTCAGTCATTTTTGTGACAGTTTTGTTTTTTTTCCCTTAGAAAAGGTTCTCACTTCATGTTTATCCCCCTGGCTCATACTGGGGGCAGCTGGGGTTACACTGGGAAGGTTGGTGGAGTTCCTCTCAAAGCAAGAAACCTTTTTCCCATGATCTGCAAGGTCTTTATAGCTGAGAACAAACCCCTTGAGTTCAAAGAGAGTGTTTCCCACATAACAGCAAGTTCTCAATAGAAATTAGTAACCCCCTTCTGTTAAAATAAATAAATAAATAATGAAAACAAGCACCGTGATATCTTGCCTCTGCAGCTTGGTGGGAATATCTCACTATGGTTTTCCCTGGCTGGTGGAGCAACAGACCTCCAGCGTAGGGCAAAGAGCCTGAAACCCAGCTACGTGCTTTGGGAATGTGAAAGATACAGAGAAAGGAAGACGAGCACAAAGCCAACAGACAACGGAAAATGAAACCGTCTGGCTGTGTGTCGAGGCTGGAGCAGGGCCAAGGCCAGCCACGCACACACAGAAGGTGTTCGTATGTGGTGGAGACCGTGGCAAGGTGGAGGATGTGCTGCGCTTGGATCGATGGATTGTTTCCCCAAAGAGCAGTCAAAGCACATCAGTGCCAAGCACCAGGGTCCCCAGACACTAGACAGGAAGGTTCACTGACATGAAGCCTATGCCCCGTGTCTCAGTGCAGCTCTACAGGACATCTGCATAAGCTTCAGGAAGTATGAAGTGATATTTGCTTAAGGACACCAATTGCAGAAGTCCCGGGTATCTCAGAGCAAAGCTCCAGCAATGATCTTCTCCTGGCTGCAGAGAGGAGAAAAGAGAGGGTAAGTCACTGAGTCTTTGGCTGGTTTCAGTGAGCAGAGCTCCACTGAATCCAGTCAGTTTTGGATTATGTCTGTCCTCTGAAGAGCCTATGTCTGTGACAGGACTGAACCCTTCCCCCATTGAAACTCTAGTCATTCAGCTCTGTGGAAGGATTGGACTCACCTCTAGTGACCCATGAGGGAAAGATCTGTGCATTTAGGTTGCATATTTACACGCATGTATGCATTCAGTCGCACACAGTGTTGATGTAAGATTCGCCATCCTCTTTTTAGAAACACTGACAGGGATCAAAACACTACAGTTTTATAGAAGACTCTAAAATTTTATGTACAGTGTATTAGAGATTGATATCCTTTCGTGGGATGTGAAGAAGCAATTTGTGAGCTTTAAGAAAGTCATGCCCTGACCGTGGCATTCTGTATCTTGGTTTGAAAATGCTACAGCAAGTTTACTAATCCCAAATAAATCTGGTATGTCTTTTTGTTGTCTAGAAAGATTCATTGATAGAGTCCCCAATGAACCACATAAAACCTGCACATTTTAACACTCCTATCAACATGCACATCTGTTCTCTACCAGTCAGTGGAGATGGTGTTGCCTTGCACACTACCACGTTGTTCAGACTGCTTTTCACACCACAGAAATACTGTTTCTTATTTCCCGCTATACACTTCGGAGTCCAAAATCTCTCCCATAGCCTGATCCTGCTGGGTGCTGCAAGGGGGTCCAGGGTACCTCAGCATCCTGTAGGATGAGAGGGGTCCTAGGACTCCCAGCACAGGGAAGATGTGCTGACCTGATTCACCACCCTGATTTGCATCTGCAGTGTTAAGGGAAAGGGCTGTATCCTATTAAATTAACAAACTAGCACATTCCATCAGCCATTTCTCATGCCCTCAAGGCATCCTCTGGAGGTTTCCGCGACATGCCAATGAAACATTCAAACTACAAGACAGACCGGTCACTTCCCATCCATTTTGTATGGTACCATGGAAACAAAGAGCGCCTGGCAATTCCTTCTTTAAGCTTTCAATAAATCACTCCACAACTGTAAGAGTTACGTGTCTTCAATGCCCCTGTGTTCCACTTGGCTCCCCTGGGCTAAGCAGGCTTCTGCTCCTTTGCCATCTATCTTCTACCCCCAGTCACCTTGTGGCCTGTTTCATAAACAGCCAAAAGGGTTTGGGGACAGACTGGCTTCTTTCAGGCTTTGTGTTTGCAGACATTGCTTGGCTCTGCGTTTCTGGAAGGCATCCTGTACATATGCTGGGCTGATGCGAAGCCAGAGCCTTGGACGGGAACATGGTTTTGCAACAGCTTTGCCAGCCAGAGCAGAGACTGAAGGCAACGGGACAGACTCAGCGACTCCACTGCTGTGGAAAGTCACCTTTTGTTCTGCCACTGGGAACACTCCCTTGCACATTTCTGAGCTTTGATGTGTCCATCAGAGCAGACTTTCCCCTTTTCCCATCTTATAGCCACCTTCCTCTCACAGCCAGTGTCTGCCTCTGTGTGTGTGCAAACTTTTCAGCTTCAAATACTACCCTACTGCAGAGGTCAGAGATGCATGGGAGTCCCCATGGTTTGTATTTGTTGTAGGTACTGACCTTTGAGCAGTTATGGCATCTATCCCAGAGGAGGATGAGCTCCTCAGCTTTTCACACAGCTCTGTAGGAAGTCAATGCATGTATGTTTGGCTCAGCTAAAGTCTGACCATCCTCCATCTGACGGCTTCATTTACTGGGCTTTCTCTGAGGTACTTGCAAGAAAATTTTCCAATGAGAAACTCAGGAAAAGGAAAGAGAGTGAGAAAAGAATCATAGAATCATGGAATCAGCTAGGTTGGAAAAGCCCTTTAAGATCATCCAGTCCAACCTTTATTCCAGTTCTGCAAGGCCACCACTAAACCACGTCACTAAGGGCCTCAGGAAAAGCCAGTCCAATTCTTTCCTGTACCTTCTGGCCTCTCAAGGGAGCTGATATCTACAGCCCCCAGCACCCAATGGGCTAGAAAACCCCTTCAAGCCATATTTGAGGTCATTGCCTGAATATTGTCAGTTGTGTGGCTCGATACAAATTGCAACTGCAGCATCTGAAAGTCAGAGTTGGCCCAAGTGTCTCTAAGGGAGAAAACTGGGGATGGAAGAGGACTGTGCATTTGCTAATATGTACTGCAGCTCAGGAAGAAGGTTGCCCATGACTTTAACATTGGTATCTGGAGGAGGGGAATGTGTGTGCACAGCTGATTAGTGGGTTTTATCCTGGTCAGTCCTCAATTCCCTAAATTTTAGGGGTCTTTCAAACAAGGACCTCAGCCTGGAGCATGGTCAAGAGATGAATGGGACCTTCAATTTTAAGCCAAATCTGTTCAAAAACATTGTGAGAGCGTATGTACATCTGTATGTATAGATGCTCAGTTAGATTGTCTGGTTACTGCCCAATGCTGATCAGCTCTCACCTGGTGGAAATTGCTGAGTATCGGTCTAATCCAAAGCAGTAGAAGTCAAAGGCAGAAAAAAAAACCCAACCCAAATCTCCCTTTGATTTCAGAGGGCTTTGGGTCAGGGCCTTCATTGTTTCACTTCAGCATTCACTGAGGGTGAAACCCCCTCCCACAAATCCAAACAGACATGGAGAAGGCAGTGGGTGTTGTGTGAGGCTGTCCTGGCTTTGCTTGCCTTAGACGCAGCACACTTGTGGAGTGCAGGGGCCAAACAAGCTTCTCAGAGAAGTGGTGGAATTGCTGCCCTTGGAAGTGTTCAAAAGACTTGTAGATGAGGCCCTCAGTGATATGCTTTAGTGGTGGTCTTGGCAGTCCTGGGGTAATGGCTGGACTTGATGATCTTAAAGGTCTTTTCCAACCCCGCTGATACTATGATTCTATGATGAAGTTAGGAATCTGCTGAAGCAGCGAGAGGGAACATTTCCATTTGCAGCAGATCTGACTGTGGTCATCCCACCAAATAAAACATCTCCAAGATGCAGGTCTCATGCTCCCAACCTGTAATCCCACCAGCTGCAGTGGTTGTGTCTCATGTGACCAAGACTGGGATGTCAGTGGCTCTGCATTAACCCTTTTGCTCTTGAAAGCTGTCTTTCCTGGACACATTTCTGTCCTGAAGACTTACATTAATGTCCCATTAAATTGCTTTCATCAGTAAACTGCTAGAATCTGCCTGGGCACACTTGGCAAGGTGGGATTTGTGCCTTTGCCAGATGGGCCTGGCACATGCAACAGCAGTGAGCTGCTCATGGGCACTGACGTTAATAAACATTAATAGATTCAATTTCTCTCCAACAGCTAATAATAAAAAGGATCATTTAAGTTTATTCTGGCACAAAGAGATTTAGATTCATCTGGAAGCTGCTCAGTTGTGTTTCTTAAATGCTTAAGGCCTATCTACCAGCAGGAAGATGCACTGCTTGTAACTTTAAAGCACTGGTACAGCAGGTGGTGTGGCAAGGTTGGCTTATTTGCTATGACCAATGCTCTTGACTCCCCATCGGATTGTGGCTGGCCCCTTCTCCAAGGTATAGGGACAACCCTCCCCATCACAGCCAGCTTGCTCTGCTCTTGCACATGGTCAGTTCTCCTGGCAGGTCCGTGGCTACTTCAAATTGCTTCCCTCCTAACCTGAAACAAAATGCACTTTACAATCAAAAATGTTCACATGCAACCAGAAATTTTGATTTTCATTAATTTGGTTAATGGCTTGCAATAAGGGGTTGGCTTGCTCGACATTTTACTTTGCTGTGGTTAGAGGTGAAGAAAATGTTTCAGCTTCCCCTAGAAATATTCATGATAAGGCCAGGGGGAAAACAAAGCATTGGTTAAGCATCTCTCAATTAGAGACCCCAGAGGGTTTGGGAAAGGGATTGTGCAGCCGCAAAGCCAGGCTCCAACACACCCGAAATCCACTCTGCCTGTTGCCCACAAGCCTGCTCCACTCACCTTGCACTGGAAGCTTATCTGCTGCCCATAAGGTCTGTTTGCTTTGGCACGTATTCACCTGTGCATTAGGAAAGTGCTCTCCTGATGATGAGGTTTGGTGAGGAATGGACAGTTTTAGGGTGTTAAGCTTTATGCTGCATCCCCACAGCCCCCCTCCAGGTTTCCTCCCTCCAGCCCCTTGCAGACCAAGCTAGGAGCAGGGTATGACCCTGCGCACTTGCTTACAGTCCTTGCTACTGGAGAGGGTTATTTCAGTGCTCCCCGTCGCTGGCTTCAGAGTCCTCTTCCCCTTTTGTAGTTTTAAAAGAAAACATCTGTGAACGGCTCGTCACAACAAACCCCTGCCAGTGTCTGATCTCTTACGATAACATGCTCTAATGAGGTTATAGCTCTCCTGCCTCGCAAACGATTCGGAGTTGCTCAGGCTGAATGAGACGGGAGGTAATTAGAGTGACATGCTTTCGTGCACAGAGAGAATAAAGTAACACAAATTTCCTGAATGGACAAGAGCAGTTTGGCCTCAGCTGAGTGAGATAACCAGGTAGTGATCTAATTCACTTTACTGTTAATAGATTGTTATCTGCAGAGCCCTAGTGCAAACACGGTAAGCTGTAAAGAAGTACAGATAAAAGCCAGAGCTCCAAGTGTTACAGAGATGTACCTTCAGCCCAACGCTGGTCTTAGTGGCCTCGGCCCAGCTCCAGTTTCTACTGTTTGGAGTTGGCTGGGGTGATAACACACTTGAGTTGGGCTGTGCAACCAAATTGCTTCCCAAATTGTGGGATTGTTTGGCTCCAGCATCAGGTTGGGATTCATCTGTTTGCCTTGCAGGGTCCAAGCCACAGGAGGCAAAGCTGGAGCCAAACCCCTCTGTGGGTTCAGGCTTTGAGTCTGGCTGCTATGCCCCATGCATAACGGGGTGCAGTGGCAGCAAGCGATGCTGTGGTCCCCCAGCAGGGTCCCCCAGGGGACTGAGCACATCTGCCCTGGTGCAGCTGGCATCGCAGGCATCCTCCAGCACCATATCCCTTTGGTGGCGTAACTGCTGGCAAAGGGCCCACATGCTGGCTTTATCCCCCACACCCCTCCCTGTCACAGTCCTGAGATACAGACAAGGTTGTGCCCATGTGTTTTGGTAGGACAAGACTTCTACAGTTTGTACCAGGGGTCAGTTGTGATTGGACGCATGGAAGTGAATGTGGGTCTGTGAGTTTTCTCTGCCCTTATTTACCCCCTAAACAAGAAACCAGCCCTGATGTACACTAGTTGAGTGCTTTGGCCACGTATTCTGTCTTAATTCTTTAAGCATGCCAAGCCATTGTCAGTGAACATCCCTGACAGTCTTTCCTCCCCTTTCTCCTTGCATGAGGCTCTGCTGAGTTTATCACCACTGTGTTCCACCAAGCCAGCTGCCAACACAGACATGCTACACACTTGCTCACACCACCCATCCCTTCTTATTGTTGCTCTGCATCCCAGTGTGCCCATGTCAGGGTATGACACTTCCCACCTTTCCAGATCCACTTCTCCAATTTCAGCCCCAGCCATCCACAGGAAGGAGAGGACACTGATAGGGACCTGGAAATTTACTTCCAGTGTCCATGGTGAGGAATTTCAGCATGATTGAGTTTGACGGGGGTCTGTTCAATGACCGGAGGCCCAATAAAGCAGAGTGTGGTGGACGAGCAGAGCCAGAGCAGGTGCCTTCCTCATGGTCATGGGGTGAAGCCTCACCCTCACACTGCCTCTCTTCCCATAACCTGTATACCTCCCTGGCCTTACACATAACATACCATGTCATTTTTCATTTCCCCAGGCATGAATGCTGTCAGCTTCCCAGGCAGGTCTGAATGTGTCAAAAACTGTAATCTTTTCAACCAGATTTAGCCTACTTGGGAAAGTGAGCATAGTCTGATTGCTCCTTCACTGACAGCTTCATTAGAGATGAATAACCTCAGCCGTCCCAGCCTCATCTCTCCTCAGCCAGCATCCAACACTTAGCAAAACATAACAGCATAACTCCTTATGGTCACCCTTCTCCAGAATTTCCAGGAGTTATCTGGTCCCTCCAGGCCTCATTTCCCTACTCATATCAATAAAGTACCTAAGATCTTTTTTTCCATTTCTACCCAGTTTGATGGCAAAGCAGTGATGGGACAGGATAGATCCCTCCTATGCATTTAAATGTCCCCAGCATCCCAACTGAAGCCTCTAAACATGCTGCACAGCAAACATTAGTAGGTGCTAACCCACTACACACTGCTTTGCCAACTCCTCCAGCAGAGGAATGGGAGCCAAGGTTACAAATATAGCCAGTGTGAGAATACCTAAACACCATCAAACTCGGTAAACTGAGGCATATCCCCAACATGTCCTGCGATCAAGTCAGGCCAGGCTGTTGGGAGCACAGTCCCTGGCCAAGCTCTGACCATTAAGCTTTTGCCACAAGCCCAAGCTCAGGCTAAAGCTATGTCCCCAGTGGGTGGTTTGGATGCAGCCACCTTGTCCTGAAGAGAAAGTGAGTTATGTATAGGCATGTAAAGTCTGCTGGCTGTTGCCTGTGCCAGGGAGCAAGCACCTGCCCATTTTATTTAATAGTATAGATGTAACATTGGACACTCTTCAACCTACTTTTTGCATCCTGCCTTTGCATTACTGCCATGCCAAGCTCATGGAAAGCAGCCTGAGTTTCATTGTAAGTGCCAAGCCCTGCTGAGAGAGTGGAGGAGACACAAACCGACTCTCACTCAGCTGGAGAGTTTGCTGAAGGTTTGAAGGGTTTGCTTGAAGAGCAATTTGCTCCTATTGCTTGAAGAGTTGTCATTATACAATGTTTAAGATGGCAGACTGCTAAATTGCTTTAAGGCTGGAGCCAAGCAGCCTTCAATGGGGCACTCTTTGCAGTGAGGATACATGTGTGACATAATCCTTAGATTAGGAGAGAATAGGAAAATCATAGTTTTGCTTTGAGCATCCTGCAGTGCTGGGAAGGAGCACAGCTTACTGTGGAGATAAAATGAACATACAGGGATTGGAAGGAGAACATCCAGGAACAGAGTCCCAAAATTTCACTGTTACTCAGTGTCTGCTCCATGGTCTTTCACACTCATTTTCCACCACCCATCACAGACACTTTCTTCCTGCAGCAGAAGGAGCTGATATTTACTGTAGCTTTTGTAGACCTGGCAAGGGTCTAATGGGAGACTGACCTGGAGGAAACAACTCTGTGACCTTGGCAAGGTGGAAAGTGAGGTGCTGGGCCAAGGGGGAGAGACAGACAGGGGGAGGCTTCCTTCCACATCAGCTGTGGTGCTAGTGATCCAAAGGAGTCTGACATATGCAGCTATGTGTTACTGGTAGCCATCAGAACATTAACATCTCTCCTTAAAGAGGCAGGCATCACTAGTTCCAGTCCTTGTACTAAACAATTCAGTGCCCCCCTTGATGGTGTACTCTCCTCCTCCCAGGTGCTGGGGCTGAAGCCTTTGACTGAAGCCTCTTCCCCACTGCAGGAACAGAGAACCTGGGCATAACCTTCATTGAATGCATCCCTTCATACACACACACAGACATACATACATACACCCCATCTCTAAATCCTAAGGTGCACTTTGACCACCCTGTTTCCACGCCTTGAGGAAGTGTTAGCTGGTCCCACCTCCAGTCCCATCTCAAGGAAAAGATACCAGGTCTATTTAGCAGTGGGGTCTAAGGGTTACTTCTCCCTGGAGTCATCTGCTGTGGTGCTCACAATTGCACCATCTCCACTGAACAGATCTGACAGGACTTGGTTTTGCAGGGAAATGCTAATCTTGTTTGAAGTCTCTCCTGATGGCTGTAATGGATGCAACATGCCTGTGCTGGCTTCAGTCACTCTGCCCACTGGGAACCCTACAGTGCTGATGGAGCTGGTCTCACCTCTTCGAAATACTCTTGTCGTCATCCAAAGGCTTTGTGTCAACCCAGTGCTCAGTAACCAGCCAGCAATGGAGCATCTGAAATGACTCCTCAAGGCATCTGTGACACCAGGTAGGAACCTGACAATTCGACCATGGGCTTGCACATGCACTTCCAGTTCTCAGTCTGTTTTCTGCCTTAGGGAGAGACCTTTAGATCCACTGGTCCTGAAGGGGTTAGACCATTCAGTGTAGGTGAGTCTGTCTCTTTCTTGTCTCCCCTCAGACACTGCCTTTTCTCCCATTATTATCCCCTTAGTTGCTCCGCTTCCTCCAGGTCTCAGCACTTACAGATGCCTGCCAAGCACACTTTCCCATGGGCCCTCTGTGCACACTTCCACTCCTGCGAAATTAAGACACGTGACCTTCATAAATCCCCATCAAAGGCCTTTATTCTTCTGCTATTCTTCTTGCTGTTGTTCACATTAAGCATGCATGTGACAACCAGATAAAAGGCATCATTCTCGAGCAAGCTAATTCAAGTTAACCAGTGCAAAGAGAAGGACTGAGCAGCACCAAACCACTCTGGCATTTTGATGTGCAGCAGGGGTTTGAGCCTTCAGCTCGGTTTTAGTTTCTAAAATCCCAAGTGTTAACCAGACACTCCCTGAGCATTTGGCAGGAAGCAGAAGTTGGGGAAACCTGTCTTCCTTGGCATCTGTGTCCCAGGATTATGGTGTAGGAGAGGGAGGTAAGCTTGAAAGATGGATATTTGAAAAGGTGAGCCTTGCTCACACTTCGGGGCATGTATTAGGAGACTCACCCATGTGGGTTCCTTAGTTCAGCCTTCCTTTTCCTCAGAATATTTAGGAGACTCTGGGACACCTCTTCTTCTGCCAAATTCTGATAAAATCAGCAAACACTTATGTTCATAAATACATAGCAGAGGGCACTTAAAAATACATATTTTGATACATACTTTTTTAAGTTTTGAGAGCTAATTTTTTTTTTTCACTGAACAGTTAGAAGAAACTGGGAGTGAAAAAGTAATGTCAAAACTGTCTGGCATTTTTCTTCTCCACTGAGCCTGGGTAACTAACTGGGGATGCTTCTGGGAGGCATGTTAGGAAGTGAATCTCCAGTACGTTGAGCAAGAAGATGCTTTTAGTGCAGAAAAGATAATGGGAATATATCATATGGGCTTTCTTCCTTTCATAAATCTTAAACCACAGATGCTGGCACTACCTGCACTGTGTGACTCCTGTTGGGTTGTTCACTGTGAAGGTCTAGGGTAGCCATGGAAACCCCCACTGGCAGGGACTGAGGGGATGTAGATTTAGATTAGATATAAGGAAGTTCTTCCCTGTGAGGGTGGTGAAGCCTTAGCACAGGTTGCCCAGAGAAGCTGTGGCTGCCCCATCCCTGGCAGTGTTCAGGGCCAGGCTGAACAGGGCTTGGAGCAACCTGGTCTAGTGGAAGGTGTTTCTACCCACAGCAGGGAGTTTGAAACTAGGTGAGCTTTGAGGTCCCTTCCAGCCCAAATCATACCGTGATTCTACGTCCAGCCTTTCTGTTCAGAGCCCTGATTTAACTAATTTTCTTTGAATTCTGCCTGAAATAGTATGCATTATCCTAATTCCTGCTGAAAGATGTTGCTTAAGGTCTGAGTTATGCCAGTGCTTTTGAAAATTGTTTTCCATCAAGACCAAAGGCATTGTGAAAATACAAGTGATACAAAATCAGGGCCTAGGAGATACAGCCTGGTATGCTTGCTGTACAAAAGATGGTGGATCACACAGCAAACCGAGCAGGAAGAGGGTCACATTAGAAGTAGCTTCAGGAAACACCCAACATGGCACCAGGAAACACCCCTCCCACCATGCAGCCTATCCGGGGCAACTGGCAACAGAGTCCCCATCCTCATGTTTCATTCTCCTCATGCGGAGAACATGGGGAGATTGGGAGTGACAACAGTCGTATGACTGTAATTGAGCAGGGCTCTTTAGATGTTGTCCTGTTGGTAGGACCCTGGGGATCTCATTCTGTACTCCAGCTCCGTGCCTGGAGCGGTGAGTGCTGGAGATGAGAACTCCTTTCGAATAAAAATGCTGCTCCAGAAAGTAAGCCCAGTAGTTCCTCACTGGGCTTGACATTCTCAGCTAAACAGTGCCTCTGGCAAACGTCTCCCGTGGTGGATCCTCATCTCCCAGCTCCACACAGGGAAATTAAAAATCCCCATAATATTTTTCTTTAATCTAGTCCAAGCTTCAACTGCAGCGGGGGCTGTCACCTGGGAAAGCTTGCATGGATGAGGGGTGCTCAGCTCACCTCCTTTGGTGAAACTCCCTCTACAGCTAAACTCCTTGAAGCACACAAAGATGGAGCAGGGAAAAAAACCCCAAAGGAATAAAGAATAGAAGTCTTAGCAAAGAAATGCTCTGACGACTGCCATTGCTAAAGGGCAGAATGTGGGGGAAGCTTGGCTGATTGGAAAGGGCAAACTTGTCCTTCCTGTGGTCCAGAGAGGGTTTGGAAGAAACATAAGAAGAAATGGGAGTAAGTTTGCATCTTGGGCCACCTCAGTTACTGCCATCTTCTAGCCACAGCCTGGTAAGCTGTCTGATCCCAGGTCCTTGCCTGCTTCCCATACAGGTGCAGAACATCCCAAAAGCAAGCATTTTAAGACTCCAAGACTCAGTCAGGTCTATGTTTGTGCCCTAAAAAGGTTTTTCCTGACAGGTCTACAGTAGCATCTCTGATGTGGTTTAATCATTTAAAAAAGGATTCTCATGTGGTTTCTCTTTAAAGCTGGGTGATGCCTGTGTCACAGCTACACACAGAATAAGACTACTTAATGTTTTTGGGTGATTCAGGCAATCACCAATCCACCGAAAAGGAAAGGATTCAACCCATAACGAGCTGCCAGGTTTTTATTTTGCTTTGGGTTTTTTCAAAATTTCCATGAAAAAATATTATAGAGCAGCACCTCATTACTATACACTGCTTAACATTTTCCCTACCCAAACAGTTTTTCACACATTCTGAGTAAAAACCAGTGCACAGTTTGAAAGCTAGCCAGAGGCTGGAAAAGCCAGAACAAGCTAATCCATGAATATAGACTGAATGATAAGTTACTTCAGGAAAGAGTGGCGGTATTCCATTACTTTGCTGCCCTCAATTATTGCCAGCCAGTTCTAGGTCCAGAGATGCTGCTGCCCTGCCTGATAAATGGAAGGACTTCACAGACGTATTAACACAGCTAGTCTGTAGTCGGTGAGCAGACAATTGATTATATGTCAGAAAGTCACACACTGACTTCTAGGCTTTGCCTTCATTTCTCAAAATATATGTTACAAAGCAAAGAAATCAAAAGTCAGAGATAAGAGTTAGTCTGTGTGGTAGGAAGCTGCTTGGAACAACCTTGGTCTTTCTGCTTTTGCACAGCATTAAGTACCTTGTTGGGATTCAGGGAGGAACAGAACTGGTCAATCAATGTCTTACAACCAAGAGTTATTTCTTAATGAAATATGGGATTCTGTCAAAGCATAACTTTTGGCTCAAAACCATGACTTTCAATAGCATTCTCTTATTTTTTTACCAAGTCTAAGCAAACAGCTCGTTCTTTATCCCTCCTCCCTTTCAAATCACCTCTTGTAAATGTTGAGGTTTTAGCTGAAAAAGTTATCATTTATGTCAAAAATGCTGAAATCTTTCCCTGAGACCTGTCACCTTATGTCAGACTGTCACAAAGACACTCAAGTAGGCTTGTTCCTAACTCACCTTTTTTACACTGTGTCACAGTGAAGCCAAAGTTGCAACAATTTTGGGGAGAGAAATTACCTCCCCAGTGAACTAAGAAATATGAGTGATTGATATCAAGGTCTTTGTTATGAAGACTGCCTGAAATAAGGCCCTATTATCTGCGTTGCATTGAGGGCTGGAGGTCATGGTGGGTTTTGGTGTCTTGTGCTACATGTTGAACAAACATCCACAAGGCAACACTGCCTGCAAGGCCTCACTGAAAAGACGAAGCACTGAGGGGAAAGGGAAGCAGGGAGAGGTGGAGTGACTCAACACAAATCACAGCACAGACCAGCTCAGAGACAGGAGGGAAACCAGCTTTTCCAGATTCCCGGTCCTGGGATGGCATGATGGGTCTGATGGCTGCTTCAAGAAAAGAGTGAATAAGAGAGGATGTTATGCTCAGGTGCTCACCTTGTCTCCTGAGACCAGGAGGACCAACCTGGCCTCTAACAGAGGTCCACTCCTCTCCTGCCTGCCCTAAGGGGTCTTTTGGATAGCTCTGATGGTTCATCCTCTAGCATTGTTTCTGAGGGACTCTGCACCTATGTTATCCTGCAGTCCATCATGTCTCTGTCTTCTTGTAACTGTCTTCTGCAGGAAACCCCTAAAGTTGTGGGTCCTGCACTGAGTAGGGCAGAACCAGTCTGAAGCCTGGAGCACATTTACCAGCAGGGCAAAGCAGATCATGGCAGATCTTCCCCATTATGATCAGCCAGAATGGCTTGGCTTCCATAATCAAGTGGTGTGTGGGTCTGTGCAATCCCACAGGAAGCCTGGGTAATGATGTACTGGGTTGCTGTGCTGAGAATTCAGCAGAAAACATAGGTTTGGGTCTGTGTACCAAGAAAGCATCCCTTCCTCTCCACCACGGACCAGCCTTCACTGTGCCATATACCACACAGGAAACGCTCTGGCCCATCTGCTCCTTGGACCACAGAGCACAACCCATCTTCTACACCTTCCCACGAGGAACAAAAGGCTTTATTTCTCCAGCTTGCAGCAGCTGAGTGCACCAAAGGAGGGGATCAATATCTATTGACCATCGCTGTTTCCTTCAAGTGTCTCTAGTCCCTGTGATTATGTATCTGCTCTCCTTTCCTGACCTGCTTTCCATAGCAGGAATTCACTTCATTCCCCCTCAGAGAGATTTCCGGAACCGGGTTCCTCAGAACCAGTTCTAACGCTCAATCCAAAACGATGTTATTAGGGGTAATACTTGTCTTCAGATCAGAGCTCCTCTGGAAATTTTTACTTTGTGGGTAGCAAATAACTGAGCTATTACAGCTAAAAATGCCCCTCTATCACAGAATCACAGAATCCCAAGGGTTGGAAGGGACCTCAAAAGATCATTTAGTCCAACCCCCCTGCAAGAGCAGGGTAACCTAGAGTACATCACACAGGAACTTGTCCAGGCGGGCCTTGAATATC
>JAVHNF010016935.1:0-15373 GCA_034783455.1 Micropsitta finschii | reverse complement strand
TTTTATCCAGTTAGAGTTTCCAATAATGAAGCTTTTGAGTATTGCTTCTTGTTCCTTTGCTTGGTCTTCTCTGCAATGTCCCTTCTGGTAGTAGATAATTGGAAATGGAATCTCCTGTGGTTTTCTCATTAAAGGTAAACAAATCCACAGGCCCCAATCTGGGCACTGCCAAGTAGAAGAGAGTGACCCCTTTGCTGGACCTGCAGGTTGTGTGTTTGCTAGGGCTGCCCAAGAAGCCATTAGCTACCAGGGCTGCCAGCGCACTCTGCAGGCCAGTGCTCTCGAAGTACAAAGCCTCTCCATAACGACTCTGTACATGGCCTGTGTTGCTGAGGATCCTTCTGTGCTCTGTGTAGAATTTGGCTTTTGGCAGTTTTGAATACCTTGACATACCAGAATTGGGACCTAAAACTTCTTACAATTTTTCTAACAAGCATCTGGCATCTACTACAAAAACTCGGAACAAGGTCTGGTTTGCCTTTCACAAAATCAATCCAAATATACAGAGAATAATGTTGTTAATATTCATGAAGGGCACATAACCCCCACACAAGCAAGCTTTATATATATGCAGTGATATGGAAGTTCAAATAAGCAAATCAAAAGCTCAGCCTGTTCTGTACCCATGAAAAAAAAAAAATGGTGTTAGCTAAAGCTTTAATATTTTTCTTGTCATCAGCAACAAACTGCATAAACCCAGTTAATGAATTCATCAGGTTTATGCCCGACATTAATAGGAAGTGAAAATTACCTCTAGACTTATCAACATTTACAATAAAGCACTATGAATCTTAAGTATTGTTAATGATCATGTTTTTAAACAGAAGAACAGTGTAAGCCTCAGCTTTACAGATGGCATCACAAAACAGCTGAATCTCGCAGACAAGAGTCAGCATCAATAAGCAAACATCACTCCACAAAGCAGGTAGTAGGGACGTCTCTGAGCTGCTGGAGACCAAGCCAGCATCTGCATGAATATTAACATTATTGGTATCCACAGCCATATTAAAAACTCCATTCAGCTCACTCAGGGATCATGCAAGATTCCCAGGATCAGCACAGCATTGCTGCAAAGTGACAACATATAGTAGTAAGTGTACTAAGTTCTAAGTACAGAGGAAGGTTGCAATGTGCAGTGCTGCAAAGAAAATTGTAGTGGAACACATGGATTGTAAAAGTGTTTGGCAAACCAACCATTCAAAAGAAAGTTGCAAGGTGAGAAATTTTGATTTTTTTTTTTTTTTTTTTAGGGAGTCATTGCAGCATCAAGTCCCTTTTGGGTAATCCCATTTCTGTTTATTGAGTCAGTAATAAAAAGAAAAGGAACCTCATGTTCATAGACATATTTAAGACAGATCACCGGTGTATTCCATCACTTGTAATCCTCTCTTTAACCACACAGATATAACTGCTATCACTGCACTGTTTGCAGAAATCATTGCACAGCCGATAACTCTTCTGTGGTGCCTCTATGAATAAAAATGTGCTCTTGGACGTATGTTTTTTGTTTGTTTGTGTTTTGTTTTGTGGGTTGTTTTGGGTTTTTTTTTTGTTTGTTTTTTGGTTTTTTTTTTACATGGAAGTATAATTTGTAAGTACGGAAGAATTGCAGATGTCCCCTTTCATCAGGTGCTGCAGCCATAACAAAGCCTACTGTGGCAGAAAGCAGGTGGAGCCCACTCCTCAATGAATGGGATTTAGTAAGCTTCATGCTGGTGTTAAATCAGCTGGCTCCAGCTACAGCTGAAGGCCTGGCTTAAGGAATCTTTATGGGAAGCAGAGCAATGGTCATCCATAATGACTCTTACATGCAAACCAAAAGTAGTGAGGTCTGTTATGGAGTAAATAAAGATTAAATGCTTCTATCAGATCATGCTTGCAACAAGCATGAGTGTTCCAGGAGAATAAAAGTGAGAGATATTCAAGCAACTGCACTGCAGTACAGGATATGGCGCTTGTATCTAAAGATCATTGTTGTGAACCTTCTCAGATAGCTGAACTCCATGCAGAGCAGCAAGCCCTTAGGCATTATTAGCCCTTTCTATATATTACATTTTATTTATACAGACTATGACCTTTTATTTCTTTTTTCTCATGACCTTTGAATTATGGCCAACAAGTAAGATCTCAGCTCTTGTGAGCTCGCAGAAGGGTAACCAAGAAAACAGATTTAAATCTTTCCCATCATTCATTTCCATGCATGCTTCCAATATTTCAATTATTCATTTGCATGACTGTAAGAATTTCAATACAGTTGTGGGTACCTGAACAGTAAATATGACCCTACAAAAAGACTCTATAAGAACAAGTAGAAAACTGGAGAGGTAGGTCAAATGTTTCCTGAGGTGCTGGAATCTACCCTGCCAGCTGAAACAAGCTTACAATGATTTTCAGAACATGAAATCTTAGAAAAATCTATGACAGGTAATCCATCCACAAGCAGATTTGTAATAGGTTACCTGGTTATCACAAAGCAGAATGGGCACAGAAAGATGATGCCACGAGAGCTCTCTGAGCATCCTTTCCAGCAGCAGCCACCATGTCACTAGGCTATTCCCATAATATTGCTTTAGCAGTTTGCCTCTGGTGTTTATATTTGAAGATTCTTGGCTGCAAGCAGCAGACTTTGTCATTAAAAAGGTGAGCATTTGTGTAAGTGGCACATTGCATCCTATACGTATGTTTTCAAGAAAGTGTAGTTTCTATTAATAATTTTTTGCTTCTAAATCTCCTTTTCTTCCCCAGCAACCATCAGGTTCACAAGTTTTCAAAATGGAAGGTGAGGATTATGTGACTCAGCCAGGAGCCCTGGCAATGCTATGCAGCACTGTCATCCCTCTTAATAGGAGAGGAGGCTTGTGGGTGTCCTGTCAAGGGAAGGAGCTTCCCCACAGCCTCAAAGTTCCATAAATGACTTTCTCTGCAAGGCACTCATCTTCTCATGCAAGACTGTGCAGCCTCAACCACAAATTTTTCTTGAAAAATGGAAACTTTATCTCTCACTTGTGGTGCAACCAAAGTGATTTCCAAGTTATGGTCCTGTTCCATCCCAAGGCTATCCTTCAGGATGAAGCTGAGTTTGGACTTCATTTGAAAGGCGAAAAGCCACTCCCAATAGTATACCTCTGCTTAGAGGAGGGCAGAGGTTGTCTGATGAAACCAACTTCCACAGAAGGTGGTTTGGTCCAAACCAAAACACATAGGTTTTAACAAAGGTATGGTAAAAGGACTGTTTACTGCACCTCCTGGATGGATGCTGAAGGGACCGACGGGTTGTCCTGCCTCAGAGAGGGTAACTCCAAAAACACTGCTTGCTAAAAGTGCATAGAAACTTTTGGTAAGAAAGCAGTATAGGCATCCTGTTTCTCATAGCTTTCCTGAAGCTACCAACCATGCCAAGACAAGGCATTACATGCCCAGAATGATCCAATATAGTAATTTGCACATTCTTTTATTCCCAAGGGCCTGCATGCCATGCGCTTGAGAGCTCAACCACTTTGGGATGCTTCTTACCACTGGGCTGGGAACAAGAAAGCCCAAACAAAGAATGTCCCAGCTCGTAAGCAAAAGTCTCCGTCTTTCCAGGCTCTTTGTTTTCATGAGGCCCAGGAAACAGTATTAGTAATAATGAGCTAACCTTAATGTTGACCTCAAACAATCAACATACACTATTAGATAAACCTCTGATTGTCAGCCCACCTGCCTCCCAAGATACATCTCCAGATGCTTGCACACTTGAGGAGCAAAGTCCTCCTTCATCAACCACGTAGTTCCCACCTCCTTCGCTCTGCTGTCAATGTAATGGCAACAGGCCAAGAGCAATAAACACAAGGCATGGAACGTTCTTGACCTAAGCAGCAAAAAGTACATGGTGGATATCTCTGGAGTTGGCCACACTGTAAGCTGTGTGCATCAAAAGCATTGAGCTGGATAAGGGCAAGTTTCAAGCTCATACTGTCAAAATTGTGTACCACAACTGAGCTCAGCTGCATGCAGAAACCATCAAGATAATGTTTATTGCTATTTCAAGCCAAACTTGTTATTTTTTATCCGGTTTCTTTATTCTGTGCCGCAACCAGTCTTCACACCCGTCAAAGTCTGCTGGGTCTTATTTATTATTTCACAGGACAAATTCTTTTCTTCCTCACAGTTTGAGGGCCTTAATAAAGACAAGGAGGCTCCAGATGCCTTATGTCCACTCTGCCCCATTCTTCTTGTCAGGTCTCATACAGAAACAGTGCATTTTTTTCTCATGGGTGCAGTTTCAACATCATTCCTAGCGAGGCATGAGAAAAGGATCTGTTGAAGATGTATCTTTATCACCCACCACAAGCCTGGACCATACCTGTAAGACCTCTGCTGGGAAGTGCCTCTGCTTTCTATGGAAGCAATGCAGGGGGTCAGCAAGGATGCCCAACATTAAGTGTGGGCTATGAAAGACTCCCGTGTGAGAAGTAACTGAATGGATTTAAATTCTCACTCTGAAAGATTTCTCAGAGGATATGATATTAGAGGTTATAAAACCATGAATAAGAAGGTAAATATTAATATTAAGCAGTTGTTCATTATTTCCCATGTCAGTGGATCCAGGAGCACTCAGAAAACTTTCAATTAAGCACAATTTAGACACAAAAGGAAGCATGTTTTCCAGGCACCTATAATTCATTTATGGAACTCATTGCTGCAGGATGTTATGAAGGCCAAAAGTCTGAGTGGAAATTCAAAAATTCAGGGTGGATACATCAATCAGTGGCTACTGAAAACCTTGGTTTGGAAGCACCCTTCAGCTTCACTAGTCCCTAGCTGCTGGCTACAGCAGACGATGGCTTTTGGTACAGCCCAGGCAGTAGAAACATTGGGCTTTGTGGGCTTCCCCACGCTATCATCCTTTCCACCACCACTCCCCACTGAGCTGCACCATGCTAGCTGCAGCTCGACATGTACTTTTGCGAGGATCCCTGGAGCAGCAGAAGTTGGTACTAAAGTTCAGCTGTAACAGGAGCTTTGTTTAGCAGTGCTGGGACCAGAAGGTCAGCGGCAGCTGCTCTGCCAGGGTTTAACGCTTTGTTCACCTCTATGCGTTCACCCGTGCAGAGTTTCCTCTTCCCTGGGCAGCGTAAGGGAGATCCTTATTTTACTTCGTTAGCCCTATTAACCATCAGTTTTAACTCTGTGATAACACCAACAAGCCAGCCTGCCCGCAGCTCTGCTGTGCTGTAATGCAGTAGCCAGCAGCAGTTTTTCACTGCTTTTTCTCAAGCAACCCCATGTGGCACGAGGAAATTTTGCAGCTTGTATTTTTGCAACGTGCTCTTTCAAATGATGGTGGCTCCTGAGAGCCATGGGGCTGCACCACTGTAGGGATATTTAAATCAGGGCAAAACAGAAGTACTCGAATAATGTCCCACATTGCAGGAGACCATTCTAGCAATGCAGAGTGCTCGACTGCTATTTCCCCATGCAGATCCCACACATTTTGTATTTTCTCAAGCATCTGCAGGGCTGCAGAGCGCATGTGTTAACCTGACGGAAGCCAGGGAGAGTTCAGAGGTGACTATAAACGAGCAGATGAATCTCTAGGAGGCCATTACGTGAAGTGGCTCTAGTATATGATGGACAGCCAGGACTCCCATGACTGCCAGACCCAGTTCTATGCCTTGGCACCATCTTGACTGCACCAGCCAACAGGGTGGGCACAAGCCCATTTTCCAGTTCTGAGAACATAGGGTGCACAGCACAGTTGGCATCTATTCCACTAAGAGGTCCTTCAAAAAAGACAGACACATTGCTGATACCTATTGGGGATGTCTCCGACCTGTGATAATCGCCAAACTGTGCCTGGGCATCACCTGGGATCGCTAGTCAGGACATGCTGGAGACTGTGCTCACCATCCAACTGCACAGTTAGTTTTGTGCTGCTGTGGAAGCCCATGCTCAGGGTCAGTTTACCATTTGAGATGTAGCTGATGCATGCACCCTCCCTGGCTGCTGTCAGCCCTAGAGGTTTGCCCCTAGACTGCTGGCACACGTGTTTCCTACAGCTCCTGAGCAGCCAACCCAACCGTGCTGCAACAGACCTGCCAAAGCCTTGGCTCAGCCTCCATAGCTCTGCTCCCGCAGGGCAACGACATCTCCAGCTCTGGCAGCACGCCACGTCCTGTACATACAGCCAAGGCATCTCCGAGGAGATAAAACTACAGCTTCCCAAGTGCTCACCCACCCTGCCAGGCCCAATGCCATGTGCCTGCCCGCTGAGCTCTCTCTGGGTCAGTTTATCTCCTATCACAGCTCTTCAGCAGCCCCTGCCTGATCATTCAGCTACAGTCTCAGGAGCCATGGCTTTGAATTATACCACTGTGTAATAGTGATAGCTTGTTATTCTCCAGCCTCCTGGCTGAACTGTCATGACATTTTGACCAGAATCCTCAAGGAACTCAAATATACTTAGGAATTGCCCCTCCTTTTCACTGGGATTTGCTGGTGTGAAGCTTCTCCGCAGCTTTGCTGTTTAGTGCAAAGCTGAATCAGTGTACTCAGACATCAGTGTCATAATGTTGGCCATGTTACATACAGCATTACTCATATCACTACCTGGCAGTACTCACTGTCATCTCATGTGTCAGCTCTGGGTCCTCCATGCCCTTTTACAATATGCTTGAGGAATCTTCGTGCCCACTCAGAAATAGTTTGGGGAAACTGTAGAGTGCTGGCTTATCAGCATGTGCTGGTTGACAATACCTCACAAGGGTTTGTGCAGTATGGGCTGTGCTCAGTGTGTCATTGCATGAAAGCTGCTTCCTCAGGTCACCAGTCTTGTGTTTATCATCACTTGAGGAAAAGGCTTTTTCAGGTGCAAGGAATCCTCGGCATCTTCATTTCTCTCTAGATTCCAGTCACTAGCATCCATAAGGCCAGACTTTCACACCACCAATATAATAGGAGAAAGAGGTACAGCAGAGCTGTCGAAGGGAACAGCCACATATAAACATCCCTGCCAGTCTGATTATGCTCAAGCAACACAATACAACCATTGCCATGTGGTCCATGTGCACCTATTCCACAGCAAGTCCCCATCTGTGCACAGCCAAATGTAAGAGAGAAGCTTCTTATAGCTAGCTGGAACCTGTTTCACTTGCTGAAGCCACAGAGGGGAAGTGGGATCACATGAAGATTGACAAAGACATCTCCTCCACCATCTCTACCACAAGCAGCTGTGGCCATGGGAATTCAAGCCTCGGTGGCTCTGACACTTTGCAACATGCCAGACCAAATTATCTGTGGAGGTAAATGGCACTGGGATCTAGCAGAATGATGCCAGGGGTCAGTTTTGACGTCTGGTCCGTGGAGAGCAGTGGGAGAAGGCAGATGTTCTTACCTGATTTGAACCAGATCGTGCAACACTAACAACCCCTGTGGTAATGTAATGTCTTGGGCCAATTCGAGAAACTTGATATGGTGCTGGAGCCTCCAGCTGTTATTGCTTTACAGTCATAAAACCTGCTTCGTACACCTGCTTGTATAATCCAACTCCATGGGGGAAACAGCCTTCCTGACCATCCCCAGAGATCAGTTTTGTCCTTAAGAATGAAGCAGGCTAGCCCTTGTTAATAGCAGCTAGTATGATTAGCGTTGTCTGCCTGCTCCTCTAGGTTTGTCAGCATGCTTCTTGCTTTGAAACTATGGGGATTGAGTCTTGCAGCTGTTTGTCCTTCACTGTTCAGTGGTCAGCAAATCCACAGAGAAATGCAAGCCATGAGAAGGTGCAGACAGACACACCTTTCTGAATGGGCACTCAAGGTAGCCAAGTCTGGCTCTTATAATACCATGGGCTGGGCTGGGAATATAGCCAGGAGTGAATGCAAGGATCTTTCTCTCACCATTCTCTAGGCATAGACAATGAGGTACAACCACTGTTTGCAAAAGCAAGAGTGACCTTTCAAGAAAATTCCAGGAATAATAGTTATCTAGACCCAAGTCAAGGCTCCCTACATGGGCTGTGATGACCATGATCATCACATAGCTATTATTAGTGACAGTCTTTCAGGACAAAGCTTGATCTCCTGTCATCATCATCAGCAGACTTCTGACGGAACAGAGGTAGTTTTCTATCCCACTCTCACCTTTTCATTCTTACTTTTTCCCAAAACCCATGGGAATGTTTCCACAATGCAGCAGCATAAAAGAGTATGATACTATGATTTCCTGTGGAGAGGCAGCTCTAAGTCAATTGCCAGCTACCTTTAAGCCAGGAAAAAGTCTCAGATTTTAAGAGGAGAGACACCAATTAAGTCCTACTGTGACTGACTCTACAAATAAAAGAATGATCATTTTTGCATGGCTTCTTTTGAAAACACAGAAGAGCAGCACTGCGCAGGAATAGAGCTTTCTCTGTGATTCACTGTAAAACTCAAACACGGCAGAGGAAACGTAGCCTCCTCCAATAGATGACAAAGGACCAGATCGCTTTTTTTATCCCCTTTTCTCACTGGTTGTAATGAAGTCAAAGCAGATGCAGTGACCCACAGCAGGTCAGGGTTTGAGTTGGCTGCAACAACCCAGCACGTGGTCGAGGGTCTGGCCACTCCACATCCCTGCCCTTTCCAATACGGCTGTTCCCCAGCAGAGCTTTCAGCTGGTCCGTCACTACAGGTTCTTCTCCAGCCCCCTGTGGTGGGCTGTATTAAGTAATATAGGGGACATCTGCTGTCTGTGATTTGTTTTCTTTCATCCCTTCCCCAGGCAGAGACTAGCCTGGCAGGAAGTCCAGCTCCCTTGCATTGTTTTGGATCTCCCTCAGGCAAAGAGGTGGAGAGAAGGCCCCCAGGTCACAGCCGGCAGCTCCTTTTAGCTGCATACTGTAAATATTTGGGATAAAAGCCTTCTGGATCCACTCAAACAGGGCTTTTGCCAGAGCAGAAAAAGACACACATGCCAGCAAGTGTTTTGCTTAACTCTGCAACCTGGGCCTTTTCCTAATTCTTCAGGTACTTACAGGGATGGAGGTGACTTCAGGCCAAACAAAGTCTGTCCGTGGACTTTCCCACTGGAGTCAGCAGGTGGAATCAGACCCAGAGCTCCATGGTATCCAAACATGTGACAAGTATGATTAATGCATTCGCTCCCTTAACACCCAGTGCAATGAACTGCTTCACTTTCCTGCCTCTGGTACAGAGTCCAAGCCACACACAAAACCAGAACTCCAAAATGTCTAAGGGATTTGCATTAAGAGAAAGACCCAACACCTCCCTGCCCCCAAAGCAAACTGCCTCTTGGATTCCTGCACACCACCTCCAAACAGGCAAAAAATATTGTGCCTGTCTGAGAAAACTGGGATGCAGCTCCTTACCAGATACAGGTGAACTTTCATGGTGCTGGTTTGGATAACAGGATTGGCTCCTCCAGCCTGGATCCAGTCTTGGAACCAAACGATATATCACTCCTGGAAAAAACGATGGGTTAAGGAAGCAGAGAGAGGGAGCAGGTCCCTGTGCATGTACCATGCCACTTTGACAACTAGCTTGAACTCTTTCAATAACTTCTCATTTCTGTTGTTTTTCCCCTTGGTGAGCTTGTAGACCTAACTTGTACTTTGTTTGGCCCTTGTTTTATTTGTTTCCTTGTCCCTGTAACATCAAAAGACATCTCCATAAGTGCTGGCAATGCAATAAGAGTGCTTCTGTTGCAGTGCAATTGATTTCACTGTCACTGATGCAGACAGCATCACTGGGGACTGAAACAACTTCAAACTAGCTTAATTGATTAAGCAAAGCAACTGAAATGGATATAAATACCCTGTACAGGCCAGGGGTGTTAAAAGCAAAAAACATGGCAAAGTACAAGAGCACCAGACTCCAGCTGTGATGGAGAGGAATGAGGGGGAAATGGGGAACAATTTTTTCCTCATTTTGTTCAATCTCTGCCTCGATTTCTGTAAAACTGGGAATAATTTGGGTTGTCAGGGACCTCTGGAAGTCGTGTAGCTCAAAGCCCTCAACAAAGCAGGTCTAGGTTCAAGGTCGTACCTGGTTGGTGAGGTCAATTCTTTGTGAAGTTTTGGTTATCCCCAAGCATACAGACTTCTCATCCTCTATGGCTTCTCTTACTAGTGCTTCACTGTTTTCATGAGAAAGGCGCTTTTCCTGAAGTCCAAAAGGAATTTCCCCTGCTGCAGCTTGTGCCCATTTCATGTTCTTTTGTTGCATGCTTTCTCTCAATCAGTCTCCATTAGGTAGCTAAGCACAACAAAAAGCTGTCTCCTCCTTTTGGCTTCTCTTCTTCTGACATCTTCAAAAATCCCTTTGACCCAGAGTGAAACGCCTTCTTTTGACTTCTATTGCTGAGAAAAGCAGCAGCAATGAGTGCTGGGTTTTGGCTGTAAGTGTTGGTGCCACGTCTCTTTCAGCCCCTCAGCGCTTTGCTTTCTAACTGAAACCGTACAGCAATTTGCATTTGGAGGTGTAAATGTGCTTCTGATGACCAAATCTCAAATTTCTCATCAAACTGAATATTCACTAGAAAAAAATGCACCCAAGGAAAATCACTAGAAATTGTGTGTCTTTGAAAAATTTCAGCCATTCTCAGCATCCTCCCCCTCCGCTCTCCTGGGTGTTAAATATTAATGTAAGGAGCTGCTGGCTTTGATACAGAAGTAGTAATTCTCTGCCTGAGGTATTTCCTTTCCTGGCTCTCCTTCCTTTCAACTCGGAGTGATTTTCTGATTTATTTTTTTTTAATTCTGTAGTATTTGCCTATTTCCAACACCTCCCCCACGCGGCATGATGTCAAACCAGCAGCAAGCAGGCCAGCAGGGACATATATACCCATTACCTTCAGCACTACAGTGGAAGCCTTTAAAACATAGCCAGTAAACTCAGCCTTCTGCGGGGCGATTGATCAGCAGAAGTCCCTCTTGCAAGAATGTCACCATGTGCTTCCCACAGCAAGGCAGCCAGAAGGCTCCTGCTGTTGCCAGCAGATGGTTGGAGGGTCAGGCACCACAGTGCCAAGGCTTTCTGGACAGCTTCACTGGGGTGCAGGTAAGCAGAACTATTGCTACATGCCTGGGGGGAAATGTAAGTCTGCAGCCAAGGTCAGGAATGCCCACATGTATTTGGAAGGGTTGCCTCTTTCAAACCCAGTATAATTACCTAGGCAAGGACAAACACTTTCCAATTGTCACAAGCCCTGCTCAGCTTTTGGCCTCTCTGCAGCCCTGCAGGACTGAGGTCCACAGGCCAGTGTGAAATCTACCCATTGGAATTTGTTTTTCCTTTACTAATTCCCTTCTGTTATTAGGCTAACAGAACAGCAGTACCTCATCTGTTCAAGAGCTGAGACAAGCATACATGAAACAAATCATCCAAGAACCATTTTCTTAACCCACTAACACACAAATTAATTACCAAGAAAGTACTTTAGTTTCCTTTTTTTTTCCCCAAAGAAACCAAATCCTTGCCCACTATTAACTCATAACATATAACTGTTATTAAACCAGAATTTGACCAAGCCCAAGGAACTAGATAAGGGGTGTTTGGGGATACCAACAGAGGTATTTTGGGACCCAGGTCTTTGTTACAGGTCAAATCTTCAACTAGTTTCAAGGAGATAAGCATATGCAGTTCTGGGCTTTGCTCTAAGACTTGGGACTTGATCTTTTTCTGTACCCACTCACCCAAAAAGAGGGTACTTTCTGTTCAGCTCTCACCCCATCAAAGCAACACTTACACACAGTTAGGGCAGAATGTATACCTTTCTGTTTCAAAAAATTCAAAATTCAAAAAAGTGTTATGTGTGTAAAATTGGCTTTAGGAAGGGAACTGAACATGTGAAGACTCTGAATGTGGTCATGGGAGGCAAGCTCCAGAAACAAGCATGAGCTAGGCTTCTGCCATGGATAACTGGTGCTTTACAACACTTCTTCTAAATCTAGGGACAATGGTGATCTATTTATTTCGTTGCAGACCTTTGTTGTCTGGTTATTTTAAGCTGTTGCTAATTAGCAATGCCTGCTTCAGTTGCCACTGTAATACTACTTTAGTTTCATGTAGTTTTAAGTGAACTGAAATGTTTCCATCTCTAATATTTCTCTCCTGTTCTTTCTGCAAACAAGAAAGATAAATGACAATCAGCCTCACAGATCAACCAGACATAACTATGGTGGATCATTTAGATCAACTAATATTCATTAGACAGTCATTGCATATTCCCATACTCCTAGAGTGCACAATAGTTCTCCTGGAATTTAAAAAGAAATCGCATTGCTTGATTGCAGAAACCTGAAATATATTTCCTGCCATAAGAAGTACCGTGTGCCTCTACAAAGCAAAGTTTTGTCTTTAAAAAGCCCTGTTGCCATATATTGTAGCAAAACCTGACTATACGATCTGGCAGTGGAGCATCACCTGTATTTTCAGACAACTTCATCAGCTGCTTCTCGATCTGAGATCTCAACTAACAAAGTGTCTTCCTTACAGTCTGACTGAGAGGTGGACATGCAAAAGAACTACATTTCTTCATTCAGTTAGACATCTTTCCTTCTTCAGTGACATCAATAACCCTGGGCATGGCTTAAAACAAGACCCTTAAATGTAGGTGTCCTGGGTTCAGCAGTAGCAGTCATTTTTTTCTCCTTCTTAGTAGCTGGTGCAGCACTGTGTTTTTGACTTTCAGCCTGGGAATGGTACTGATAACACCGATGTTTATAGTTACTGGTCAGGATGTTTAGACTGATCAAGGACTTTGTGAGTCTCATGATGTGCCAGGGAGGAGGGGAAGCTGGGAGGAAGCAGAGACAGGACACCTGACCCAAACTAGCCAAAGAGGTTATTCCATACCACACATGTCATGCCCAGGGAGGTAACTGGGAGTTACCCGGAAGGGCTAGATCACTGTGGGGTGGGGGCAAGGTATCGGTATCAGTCGGCAGGTGGCATTGCATTCTCTTCCCTTGTTATTTCCTTTATCATTATTATTGTTGGTAGCAGTAGTGAATTGTGTTATACCTTAGTTACTAAACTGCTCTTACCTCAGCATGTGGGAGTTGCGTTCTTTTGATTCTCCTTCCCATCCCTCCAGGAGCTGGGAGAAGAAAGGGTGGGGGGGAAGTCGACTGCATGGTTCTAATTTACAGCCTGGGCTTAAACCACAACATCTTTTTATGCAATTTATGTGAGACAGAATTGGCTTCTAAGAAATTTCAGTTCTCCCTCAGATTCAGCAAGTCACAACTGTTATCATGGTGATTTCCATTTTGAGAAGAAACAGAGAGGAACAGGGTTTTTAATTCATATGAGAATTATTTTAAGTTCTGATGTGTTAAGGATGTACCAGCAAGGCTATAAAAGAAAAAAGGAAGAGTTTAATTTCCTGACCGGTATCTTATAATCTTAATATAGCCAGCCTGTGGTTTAATTGAGGAAATCTAAGTTGCTATATGTAAAGCAGTTTTGTGTTGTCTTGAGTCATCCCATACCAAGCGCTTTCCTTCTGTGCATGCATTGGACTCTGTCCATGAAAGAAAAGAGTTTTACATGCATTGCAAAGCGTCTTCACATCGAGTCAGCTGCCAGTGCTAGTGCAGAGGTTTGTGTTTTGCATCTAGTTGGGTTGTAACCCCACAAGGACTGTGCGTAATTGCAGCAGGAGCGGGGCCCGATCACATATATCACAGGATATATGGGGAGGTTTCTCTTTAATTATTTTATTTTAGAAAAGAAAATCTTAAGTAATTTCCTTAGGAGACAAAAAAGAACTTGCACATGTGGCCAATACAAGATTTGCCTGTAGTGCTTACAGAGCGTGTGATTAATAGACTTCAAGAGCTGTGGGATGGGGAGGAGGATGAGGAAGGAATCAAGGAAGGGAGGTGTTTTCTTCACAGGCACAATCCTAAACATGCCATGGAAAAAAGCACCCCCCCAGGTAAACTGTCTCCACAACTTCCATCATCAGTACAACTACCAGCAACGGTGAAGGACACAGAGCACGTCCCAGCCTGCTCTGAAGCCAAACACGCACTTCAGCTCCCCGAACTCTCCATCTCCTCTAGAGAAGTCTAAATATTTGGGCTGGCAAGGCTGCAAAGCTGCACATGCTTACAGGGGCTTGCTTTATTTATTTTCCTATTGCACGGATGGATGCAGGCCAATGCACTTAATAGTAACCACATGGTAAAATAAATAAGAATGCCTGTATAGACTTAAAAGTAAATGTTCAATATTTGCTCTGGGTTTTTTTTCTGATGTCTTCTATGCCAGCTTTGAAATGGCCGTATGGCAAACAGCGCTTTTATTTTGCTGTGTTTTCTTAAGCCTGGAACATTTAATAATTTCTAATTAAACCAGCTACATTTTTAGGATATTTATGAGCAAACTGATACGGGCTCTTACAATGTGCTGGGGAGGGGCAAAAGCTGTACACTAAAGTCATGTTTAAGGGGGCTTTTCGTCCAAAGTCATGTAAAAACCCCTACCCATGTTCTGCTTTAGAGAAGGTACCCACTGGATACACTGAGGAGAAGCCATTAGCAATTTATATTTCTCTTCCTACATCTAGGAGCATTTTCCTTTAAATAAGCAATCATCCTTCAGCCCCACAGCGGAGAAGAGCCCGAACACAGGGGCAACTGTTGGGTAACTGCCTGCTGGCTTTGCTTTAGTTCTTGTTTGTGAGGACCAAAGGAGGGGCCTTAGATCCCTATAGTGACAGAAGATGGATTTAGTCAGTATTGGTGGCCACAGGTTGCTTAATGGATTACATGAAAAACTTAAAAAGGGAGCATTTGAGCATGAAGGTGGAGGAAAGTGGAAGTGGAGTCTTAAAATGTTGGAATCTTGAGCTAGCAGCTGGCTTATGGTGTCTTTGTAAGAAAGCTTCTTTCTCCTTTTTGCTTTTCCTCCCCTGAGTATTCAAAATCCACTAACTGCTGCGACAGTAGCTGATATGTCAGTGTTGTTGGTTCTTATTACAGCGTATTCACTGGGCTACCAAGGCAAATGAGCACAGTAAACCAAAGTCATTTGAATGTCTCTGACTTACAACAGCTGATAATCATTTTTACTAGTTGCAATAAATAACAACTCCGACAACCTGGCTTAGATCCAAAGTGCAGTGCAAAATTTTATGCAAGTTGTTGGGAGGAAATTATTCTGCAGGCTCCAGGCACTCCCCTGGGACACAGAAATTAATGAGCAGCACTTAAGTTTATCAGGTTTTAAAAGAAAAATGTCCTCCAGCAGTCCCCAGCTCTTTATTGTATTAATCTTCAGAGATTGGTGCAGATTTCAAATATAAAGACAAAATTTAGATGGAAAAAATATAATCAGAGGTTTGACAGAAAATAACTGTCGGCTTTGAGTGCAAGGGAGAGAGGGTA
>JAVHNF010016927.1:0-11212 GCA_034783455.1 Micropsitta finschii | reverse complement strand
ATTTATTGTTCCGTAAAATTAATTTCTTCAATGGATATTTGGATTGATATAGCTTTCTTTATAATTTTTTTCTCTTCCATCAGAAATAAATATGGGAATTACCTAAATGTATGTAATGGCTGAAAGATGTAACTTGCCAATATTTTTTAGTTACAATATTAAATATTGATTGTTTTACTGCCTGATTGCCAAAATGAGTGTGTTCATACTGGCACACACTTATAGCAGCTACTAAATTACATTTATGTTAAACCTCTTTTTGCCTGTAGGGTTTCATAATTTAGCATTTGTCAATGCCAAATCAATCCAGTGCAGATTGCAGATGCTCTGTGATTTCCAGAAAAAAAAAAAAAAAGGTAACTTTTTTACAACTAGAACAAAATTTCAAACTTTCAGACCCAGCCACCCGTGCAGTATTTTAAATTAGGAAATAAACATGTGAGGACTATTTACAGTGATTTTTTGAATCTGTAAATATGATAATTTATGGTGGGTTTGAGATGGAGAAATAATAGAGCCCACTAGAATTCAGTCACAGAGAATAACAATATTAATGACAATAATTACAATAATAATTATAATTGTTTCTGTCAAAACAAATACCCAAAATATGCATTCCAGACTGATTTACCCAAGCCAAAGATACTGCTTCAGGCTTCTAGTTTGTAACCATGGGGTTTAGGAATATAGTTCATCACATGCCATCTTTGCGTAGTGTTTATGGTTTACAGATAATAACTCATGAAGATGTGGTAGTCCATTCTCCCTGTGGTGCCCAGCCACATGGAGCTGTGAGTCTGCTACGGTGCTTGAGCTACCAGATCTGGATAATTTAGCTCAGATGTTGTGTTCAGTCCTTGCTGCCAGAAATCTCCTCCAAAAGTAATGTTTTATATCTATGTATATATATGATGTGCTTAAAAATGTGTTCTGCCTACAATGTCAGCCTGTTTTACTGGCGATAGCACACCTAAATCCAGACATTTCTTCACTATTCTGTCACCTGTTGCAGTAGCTGGATCCCAATGACATGGTTAGAAACATTGCTCTTCTTGGCTTGGCTTATCCTGCTTCTTGTGAAGAAACTGCTCCACCATCCAGTACAGACTTAATGGCAGTAATTTGGAGTGTGTGCATAGGACTTTCAGTGCTTTCAGGTATCTGCTAAATCCCGTGCCTACCTTATGCATTTGGCAAGCCACATGCAATGGGTGTTGTCTCTGTCATTGCCTTATATCCCAGCGCTCAAGAGGTTAACACTGAAGATGCTTCTCTTATATGAGGCACTGAATAATCCTTCTGTGTCCCAGTTCAGAAGGCACATAATTCTGTGGACCTATTCTCCACTTACAGTTAATCATGCCAAATGTAACATGGAAGAAATCCAGAGAGAGAGATTGATAGCATAAAGAATTAAATCTAAGGTCTTTCAAGATTAGGAGTTTTACTGACCATAATTATGTCTCAGATTTCAGCAGATAACGGTCTTGGCAGAATGTTCATTCTTACAGCTTGCTGTGGATCCGAAATATTTCAGGGATATGAAGTATTTGCTTGGTCATAATTAGAAGGGTTGAAAGCAATTCTTTCTTAATAATACCCTTTCTTTTTTATTAATGATTCAAGAGCAATTTTTACCCCTGTCAAATGCTAATTCATCTTGAAAGTATTTTCTTGATTGCACTTAATATCTGAAGAAAATACCAGAGGAAATAATTTAGTGTATTTTATGCATAGCTCTGTATTAATCTTTATATAGGTAGCTGTAAACCATCTTGCACATACAAAGATTTTTAAGTGACTGAGCAGTTACCAGACGAATATAAGTCGGTACCTCATTTCAAATATTGCAGTTTTGGCAGGTGTAGTAAACAGAGTAAACTGAAACTCCAAGCAGTTGCTTATCAACTGCCTTTGATGGTAACCTAGATTTGAGCAGTGTCTGAAGGACATTTCAAGTTGTATGAAGGCTGCCTGAGCAAGGCAGCTGACAGGATGCTAGCAGCAGCTGGGCTAAATGGCAGGGAGAGTTTCTGATCTCCTGTGTGGAAAAAAGCTGTCAGAGACATGCAGGGTGTGAGCGGTCTTGTGCAGAGCTCAGGATGGGGTGGCAGCACATGCACTTTCCCTCCACTTGGTATTGCTTTTAAGCCATTTGTGCTGGTGATATGGATGTTGCCTCGTGTTCCAGGTCATGAGGGTGTAATGCTGCAACATGCTGTAATGGGTACAGAGCCCGCAGCTGAGAGCCAGTGGGAGAACCTACCCAGGGCAACTGTGATAGCCTTTTATTAGGCAGCATGTCTTCCAAAAAACCTGGTTCACACAAGTGATTCAGATTTCTGTTGCCTCCTGTTCTTTCCAGGTACACCATAAGGAGCTCGTTTGGGTTCTTTGGGTTTGTTTTTCTTTTTTTAATAATTCCTATGGCTTGTGGCTCTGGTTACTTTAAAAGAACTACTGTGTACAAAAGTGGATGTGGTAGGATTGATGGGGTGGTACTTTTGGCTTATGTTAGTACTTCTGTTAGAGAGGGCAGGTGGCTGGCCATTCTCATGAAAGGCCCCTGATATGTGTTTATCCTGATGGGGCAACCAAGTCTGGTGCCATTTAGGTAAGATTTGGTGCTAGGTTTTGGGGTGAATTGCAAGGCCATTTTTTCCAGACAGCTGATAGATGTGTCTGGGAAAGGAGCAGTCACTTTTCAGAAAGTGAAAAGCAGTATGCCTTGTTTACTGATGGGTCCTGCTGTATTGTGGGAAAGCATCGGAGATGGAAGGCAGCTGTATGGAGTCCTCAACGACAAGTTGCAGAAACTGCTGAAGGAAAGGGTGAATCGAGTCAGTTTGCCGAGGTGAAAGCCATCCAGCTGGCCTTGGACATTGCTGAATGAGAAAAGTGGCCAGTACTTCATCTCTATACTGACTCATGGATGGTGGCAAATGCCCTGTGGGAGTGGTTGCAGCAAAGGAAGCAGAGCAACTGGCAACGCAGAGGTAAATCCATCTGGACTGCTCTACTGTGGCAAGATATTGCTGCCCGGGTGCAGAACCTGGTGCTGAAGGTACGCCATGTAGATGTTCCTGTACCCAAGAGTCTGGACACCAAGGAACATTGGAACCACCAACATGTGGATCAAGCCACTAAGATTGAAGTGGCTCAGATGGATTTAGATTGGCAATATAAGGGTGGATTATTTTTGGCCCGGTGGGCCCATGACACTTAAGGCCATCAGGGCAGAGATGCAACATATAGATGGGCCCGTGATCGAGGGGTGGACTTGACAATGGACACTATTGCCCAGGTTATTCACAAATGTCAAATGTGCTGCATTTAAGCAAGCCAAATAGTTAAAGCCTCTCTGGTGTGGAGGACTATGGCTGAAGTGCAAATATGGGGAGGCCTGATGGGGGGGTCTCAGCCTCATTTATCAAGGCTACAATCCTGCATCAGGAATGCAGACCTGCCTCCATGTTTGGGCTCTTGGATGCTGAACTTCTCTCTGCATGCTTCTGTGCCTGGCAGCCCCAGCCTTCTCCCCTGTTTCTGCGGGACCACAACCACAGACTTTCTGTCGATGCCTCCAGAGAAGAGAGAACAGGCCCCAGCCTGTGCAACTTCTTCATTACTGCTGCTTGAAGCCATAATTAGATAATATGAGAGGGTTTTCCTCTTGCCAGCAGACAGACTTAATGTACAAAATCTGAAGCAATAATTTTAAGTATATTGGAGCTCAACTGTAAACAGGATAGGGCTGGGGTTTTTTTCTGTACGCAAGGAAAAGAGCTTATTAGGCAGAACGCAGAAAGAGTAGAAATAAAGGTGGGTAACTGTATAATAGTTCTGTTTATCCTTAAAATAAATGCAGACTTTAATGACATTCCATTACTTAACATGTTTCTGTACCTCTCTAAAACCCCAAAGATACCTTTTCAGTGTCTCTGCCATATTTTTCTGGTTTAAGAGCAGATGACTAATTATGCTTCTATAAACTTCGTTTTCCTTTGAAACAGTAATCACTTACTTTGTCAGACTTTTCCTATTACGGTGCATTTTAAGAGCACTTAAGGTATTACTTGTTAGTTAAACAAACCAGGAAGCCGATTTGACTGGCCATGATGAGACCACAAATGGTCTCCAACTGAATTTATGTCAGATGAAGATTCTTCTTAAAAACTGGGCCACTGGCTCTGCTTCCAGCACCAGTTTTGCCATGTGAAGGAACTATTCAGCCTGCTCAAGGATAGGAGCCAGGCTTGACTGCTTTATGGTAAGAAATAAAATATTAATGTTTAGATGCCTTTCCCTTCTGTTGGTAGAGGTTTGGAAGCACTGCCAAGCCACTGAGCATAAAGCTACTCTTTTTAATCTCCACTGTGGACAAAGACATGGAAGAAGGAATTAGCCCACCTACTAAGTAATTATTTATCTTTTGTTATTTTGATTTCTTTCAAAATCAAAGAGTTACTCCTGGCAGACAAACTTTTATTCATAATGAAAATCATACAGCTGGAACGAGTACGTGCAGGGTAGCATGAGCTTTCGCATTTACTTTCTACAATGGTCTTTGAACCTGGTTTGCTCCTTTTTTTTTTCTGTTTTGAACCTCATGAGCATGTGCTTTCTGATAAATTAAACCTCTGCCACTCTGAGCTGGCATATGGCCTAAACACCATAGGCCAGAGCTTGAAATACCATAATGCGGTCTCCCTCACAAGCCCAGAAAGGTAAAACCAGCCTGATTCACTCTCACTCTTTCTCTGCTGGAATCCACATCAGTAAACCCAGTGGCAGGATCTTGCCTAAAACAGCTCTGGTATGGCTGGCATGAGGTGCTGCAAGGAAACCTGAGATGTGGACCTACCCTCCTCTCTCAGAAATGCGAAGCAAGCTTGCTCGGTGTGCTCAGCAATCCAAGCAGCATCCAAAGCCGAGTGGCTTAAGGCCATGCAACAACACGGAAAGGTACGGGCAAGGTGGACACCCACCTAACCAAACTGATGTTCTCCCCTCTGGAAGAAGCAGTGGGAAGCATGAAGGCACTGACCTGACCTGGCCTTTCCCAGGGTAGATCCTTCTTCGGCTCCTCACCATAAGCGTACAGGGCGGAAGCGACATTTTACTGGCCTCAACTTCGTGACATGAACTGCAAGCTGGGTTGACATCAGAATACAGAAACTTGAAATTACTTCCACATTTAGGCTGTATGATAAAGAGTTAGCACACTTTCATCGTGCAATCAGCATGTGCCAAATTATTTTGGAATGTGTAAAAGCACATGTTGTTAATATTGAACAAATGATCACTTGTGGTTGATGGGTTTTAACCTTCTGTTCCCAATAAACTTTCCTTTCTCTACACTAGTTTTGCTTCCAGTGTCTTGATACAGGCAAAATGTCAGCTGAGGTCAGCTGAGTCCTGAATCAAGACTGCAGATTTGGCTTCGTGTGCACAAACCACCTGATGCCAGTAGGCAAAAGTAGAGAACAGTGAAAATACTCACAATGAGCAGATTAAACCCGCACTGCTATCAAATGAAGTGCAATTAAAAAGTCAGAGTAACAAAGAGGGTGGATGGATCTCGCACTGGAAGTAAACCACCTTCTACATCCCTTCTGTTTCCCTTGAGTGGATTATATTTCTTTGTAAAGAACATGGTTTATTTTTGTCTGCCCCTTCTTTTATCATGGTTTCTTAAGCTATAACCACCCTTGTTAACTTCCTGTCATCCTGAATTTTCCCACTTGGGACTGTAGTGGTTGAATTAACCACTCTGCACACGATGGAGACAGGCTTCATTGTCTCCAGCAGAGGTCACTGTCAGTTTTGCCCCAGCAGAGGTCTCCTATATAAAATAGAGCTTGATTTCAGTCTGACAGCTTTGTTGTCTGAAGAGGAAGCCCTCTGCCCTTTCCTAACACACAGCAGCACAGCCCACATGGCAGAGCCAGCTTCTCTGAGGTCCAGCTCGGAGCTGGTGTGGTTACTCTGCTGTGCTCTTTTCTGATACAGAGTCTAGGAAAGGCACCTCAAATGTCCTCTGCATAACTCCCTTCTTCTGAGATGACAAACCAAGAATTAGTGTTCTCTAAGATCAAGGGTGGATACTTACACTTAAATGTTTTTTATGAAAGTTTGCAAGCAGCTTCCAACTTTATTTTGATTTGGTCTTGGATTTACTGCACATTCTTAATCACTAGCATTTTTAAAGTCTTAAAAGGTAACTGCATTTGAACATCTTTCCTGTTTTCTTCCTTGACATCTTCCAGTGCTGATGGTATGTGTGAATGTGATGTATGAATGTGAAACTAATATCAATATCAAACGAAATTACGGCATTAGTTGTTCAGAGAAGAACCTCCGATGAGGTTTTCTTCTGACTGGCAATGCCAGGTAGTAGCGATGAAAACATTCAGTAGGTATGCACCCAAGATAAACTTGCCAGAGAGATAAGGAAGTTTCCTTATTAAAACAGGCATTTCTTACTAATAAAATTCAATTAGCATGTCAGACTTGGCTTCAGGCTCATTTTAAAGGAAGTGTCAATTTCATAATCACTCTTCAGTGTGAGATGTCATCCCTACTCTGGTTACAAATAGACTCTATAACAACTAGAATGAAGAGAGTTTGGAGAAAGGGAGTTAGTTTGCAGGTTTTTAATTCTGTTTTGCCTGCCCTGTATGATTTGCAGCACCTTGTGAAGTCCAGTCCTTTTGCTACAGGCACACACACCCCTGCAGGCCCTACATTTTTCCCCACTTAAACCAGTGACTGAAACAATGGGGTCACAGTTTGAGAACGTAAAGGTTAATGGTAATACAAATATTAACAACTACCAGAAAGAACAATAGTAAGCTGGATCAGCTTGAGCTGGTGACAGAACACGAGTGCCTGGGGAAATGCAGTTGGACAGGAAAGAGAGATTCATGTAGAGAAACACTCATTGCTCTAATGCCCGTACACGTCCTCAGCAGGAGGTGTGAGGAAGGTTAGGAAACAGCTTTACAGAGAACTGTAAAATTCTTTTTGTCAAAGAAGAAGGAAAAAGTAGGGAAAAAGGGTGCCCAGGCCTGGGGGACAAGAGAAAATTCAGACTGCATAGCACTAGTGGTTATCGCAAACAGGCAGCAACACTGCATTTGTAGGTATTGTGAGAGCTCACAAGGACGAGCAAAGCCTTCAAAGGCCAGATCCCATTCAAGGAGGAAATCATCTCCATGTCCTTAACAGAAGAGTGTTTTAGGGAACATAAGATATATTGTCAAAAGCTGAATTACCAGCCTTTTGCCTAAGCCACTCAAACACAGGGACCCACTTCAGCAAAAGTATTTTCCAGCTAAAATCCTAACGTCCCATGTTTTGGACATAATTTTAACATGTTCCTGCTGGAACAAACCAGCAGGAGTGAGAGTCCTAAATGAGCAGGTCCAGACTCGCAGTGAACTGCCCTGACTATGCTACTTTCCTGCCTTACAGGCTTTTACTTTTAATGTGACCCTGGTGTGATCAGCAAACATCACTGTCAGGTCTAAGAGCAGCATGGCAGCTAAACCTTGAAGGGAGTTTCCCAACAAAGATACTTTTTGCTAACCTGAATGGGTACAGGTTTGGTAATGCTCTGACATCTTTGTAGAGAATAAATAAGTGGTATACTTAGTGGGGGGCTAACACAGCTGATGGCAGATGTCACATTATGGTCAAAAGGCCACAACTTCATTAGTACAATGCCTAAAGGCACCCTCCTGACAGCCGTGGAAAGCAGAGGAAATGACAATAGCCTACAGCACTCATCGGGCTCTCTTCCCTTTCTGGCACTGCAGAACAAGACATACTGCAGCAGGCCAAAGCAGAGCTGCCAAACTGGGTGAGACTGCCTAATCCCACCTCCCTGCTTTCTGCAGCTCATTGCAGCAGGGAACCAGATTTCTTCTGATCTGCCAATGGCCCTGTCCTCTGCCTCCATCAGCTTGAACATTCCTTGGTTGGTGTTGCCATAAAATCACACCTTAGCAAGGGTATCAGCAGCAAGTGCAAGCCAGGGAATGAGTATAGCTCTGGTATGAGGGTGGGAAGCTGTACAGCAGCAACTGTGGATTATATCCAGGTGCCTGCCTACCACCAGCACCACCAGTGAGAAATGAAGCAGAACCTTTCTTTTACCCTTTTTGCCCACTCTTACAGTCCCATACTATATGTGTCTAAAGCAAACCATTGTGCAGCCTTTCACTGCCACAGGTGAAAGCCAGTGTCATCCACAGAAACATCCCAGCCTATATTTATGGCAACTGACACAGGTAATACACGTGCAAGAAAGCAGTACAGGCAAACAGGAGGCTTTTCTCAACAGAAATAGATTCATAAGGGACCATTTTACATACTTACCTCTGTTCACAACTAGTATTCTTTCTGACATGGCTCAATCTCCAAGGTCTGTAAATGCTTCTTAAAATCTAGCGATATGGAAGGTTGGTCCAGACTGATATATTCACAAATTGATACCCCAGTGAATACTCCTGAGGTTTAACTTCAGCCCAGGGAAGCTAACCTCCCTGAGCTTCCCTGAAGTTAGTGCAAAAGGACAGGCCCCTCTGAGGGGCACTTCAAAACTGAGACCCAAGGTTAAACATTCAAAATCCCACATGGAAGATTTTTTTTCCTCTCCTTTGCTTACAGGGAGAGCCTCCAGGGACCTGTCCCATGAGGCGAAGTTAACCTTTAGGAATGCTACCCACTGACTACATCTGCTATTGAACAGACACACCAAGAGCAACCTTGGGGCTATCTGAGAAGCTGCTGAATTTGGATTTGCACCACCGAGTACTACTGATAGAAAACATATAGTAGGTATGTGACTGGGGTGAAGTATTACCTGACTGCCTAGCACCTGCAATGGTAGGAGCTATATCCTGACCAAAGGAAAAAGATATGGTCTCCACTTGCCTGGTGGAAAGTGCCAGTGTCCCACACCCAAGCTATGTATGGAGTCTGTTCTGTTTACAAGGAAAACCAAAATACAATGGCAACACCTACAGTCATAGAGGGAAGGACAGAAATGCAACGAGACCTCCAAAATGAAAATATGCTCCCTATGGTGGAGATGAATGGACTTGGCAGGACCCATCTCCTTTAAACAAGCTGACTCGTGTGGCTTTGGGACTGTGTTCATCTCATGCTGCTGCATACTGAAGTCACACATTTCTCATGGGACTAGTACAGTCACCCTGAGGTGAGCTGTACCTTCCCAAACCTGGGACAAAGAGAAAGACCATGGAGTCTACAGTAATGTGGAGTAGTAACAACAGACTGGGGAAAGTAAAGGAAGAGCAAGCACTGGCTTTTGGTAGCTTTGATGAGGATGAGTAGGGATACGTTGCAGGAACTGAGGTGTTGTTTGCACAGGAAGGAAGGGAGCTGCCCAACCTGGTCACACTTTGCATGCAACTGGGGAGCTGCAGTAAGGCACAGTCTAAAATCCTGCCTCTTGCAGCTTTGACCTGTTATGATTGCTGCAATCCAGGGGCTCATCAGGTGCCCAAGAGAGGCAGGAGGAGTGCCTGAGCTGCTTTCCTCAGAGGGAGCTCCTGCCCCTGCCTGGCGAGTGCTACAATGCTGTTTCCAACAGTTTTGACTCCTGTGGTCATTTTCTTGTGGCCCCACACTAGTCTGAATGGCTGAGAGGATTAAAACTTAATCACTCTCTCCCCCTCTATGAACCTGTGAGTGGAATATTGAAATACCTTTCAGTGGCTTATAAATAACGTGCAGTGACTCCCATGGGCAGGAAGAGCAGTACAGTCCATGCTCTATTACCAGGGCTAAAAGCCACCCTGCTGCATAAGAAACTTGGGAGGATGGGGTACAAATGCCTCAGTAATAATTTTAGTACTGCTTGAGTACTCTTCAGATCTGTGACAGCTCTCACATCCCTGTTCACTCCCATTGGGCTGCACCCAGACTTCAGCCCCCGAGTAGGCATGGGGTGCTGAGACTGGAACAGGCAGGGGCAAGCTCTCTGCCCTCCTCTGGCTCTGGTCACAGTGCCTGGGCTGCTCAATTCAAGCTCAGTTAGAAACTTGAGCTAAACAGTCATGCTAACTCTGCACTGTGGTGTGCTCCTCTTCCAGGGGCACAGTGTGAAGGCACATGAACTGTCCAGGCCAAAAGCCAGCAGAGGGGCCAAAAAGGTTCATCAGCTCAGGCTTTGAGCAATGTGAATACAACCATATCTGCCATCTGGACCTATGCTTGTCCCAGGAGCAGGTCACCATGGCCATAGAGTGTGTATTGTGCATGCGACAGCAATGCTTTCTCCAGTGCAGATATATGCAGCTCAGACTGTTTGACCAGAGGTAATTGAAAGCTGCCTGTATGTAGTTGTGTAATGACAGACTGCATCATGACACACATGTGCAAGGATGACAAATTAAGGTCAAGTGGGCATACTTCTGCTAACGTTTCCAACCTGTGGAATGGCTGCATTTGCAGCCACCTGGCTCTCCTTTTACAGTACCTTGGTCTGTCATATTCACTCTGTATATTTACCACCAATAATTTACAGCTGACGTTCAGATTTTATGCCTGCTCATTAGGCATGTTCACCTTTCAGGAGCGTATGTATCAAGCTCAGCTGCCTTTTGTCAGAAGCAGCCCTCCGTGGCTGACTGGAACCCATTTTCCCTAGCACCGCCCAAGCATCCAGGTGCATCCACCTAACTAACTTTGGATGGTGCCGTATCCTCAGCCTTGGTCAGAGAGGTGACGAGAGCAGACAGGCACCTGCCTCTGGCAGCAGTCGGGTCTTGCTGAATTGGATTCTCTTTTGCCTCTCTCAGCATATTCTTCGCACCTGAGGGGTGCTCCCGTCAGAGGCGCCACAGGCTGGGCCGGGCCGGGCCGGGCAGTGCTCTGTCTTAAGAGGCAGCTCCTCCGCCTGCAGACTGTCCCCTGCCAGTGCCTCCAGTAGTCCGCGCACCGGGACCGCCATCCCTTCCTCTCCCCGGTGCGGTGGGGCCCTGCAGCGCCTCCTCGTGGAGGCTGCTGCTCGACACCGCCCCGGTCCCGGCCCCCGCCCCGCCGCTCTCCCCGGGCAGAGGCTCGGCGGTTCGCTCCTCCTCGCGGCTGCGGGATTCCTCTCTCCAGGTTTTCGGGCCGCCCCTTCACACCCGCCGGCGGAGCGGGACGGCGTGAGAGAGACTGAGCGAGGTGGCACCGA
>JAVHNF010016922.1:10057-25984 GCA_034783455.1 Micropsitta finschii | reverse complement strand
GCCCTTGGCAGGGGTTTGGAACTAGATGATCTTAAGGTCCTTTCCAACCCTAACTATTCTATGATTCTATGATTCTATGATTCTAAACCTTAGGAGCAAACTGTTCTTCAACTCAATTTCTCTCTGAACTTGGCAGATCAAGCTTCTCAGAAATGCCTTCAAGGGAATTTGAACCACTGCAATGCATCTGTTTTCCATGGTTAGATGCAATGCTTTGAGATTGCTTAAGCATCAGAGAACAAGTCAAAGGGGCAGACATCTTTGTTCTGAAAGCGTTGTATTGGGCTGTATTCAGAAAGAAGAGTTATATTAAGCACTGTGGAATATCATGCCGTGGTGTAAGTATCTATTTCAGTACCAGAGAGAATGTTTTGTAGGGAATGAAAATCTTCTGGTTTATGTCTCGAGAATGTCTCCTATATCAAATATTTGTGTAAATAACTGAAAATATTTTTAAATAAAAATGCCATACTCCAGTATGCTATTCCTAAATTATCTATTTTCTTACATCATGAAACTACTTATTTGTTCCCAATAGCTATGTATGCTTAAGCAGAATCTTTAAGTAATTTTTCAAGGAAATATTCTAAAATATTTATCTTCTACTAACATATGAATATATGTAAACAGTTCTATGCATATTCATTTAACAACAGCATTTCTTACCTTTGTTTTATTCTGCTGTTTGCATGTATTAAATCATTTGTATACACAATAAAGTAGTTAGGAGGAGCGGGGATCTGGCAGGAATAGGCCTTAAGCTGCCTGCAGTGCAGCACTTGGTACTTTTCTGATATTGGTGTTCACAGTCTGGCTGACTGCTGCCAAGTCTACACCTGCAGTGCTGCTTGATTGAAACTCTGCATGTATTCCTATTAATAAGAACAAATAAATAATGTCTTCTGTTATTTACCAAACACCAGGATTACTTCAAAACCACAAGTAGAAATTCCTCTTCTGTGCTAATATTCTGTCATTTCTGCCTCGTGTGCAGTGGATGTTCAGGCTTCATTCATCAACAGAAATGCCCTCTGTACCTCTGTGCTCTACTTCAGGTTTAACTTGCTATTTGGAATCCTTACTCAATGAATATCTGGTATTTTGATTATGAATTGTCACATAAACAGAGTGATTGATTAAAGTAATTTACATGGAAGCATTTGTGGTGTTTCTGAACAAGGGAAAATACACAGAAGCACATGGCACTAAATTACATTGCTTAACAATAAATGTCAAGTTAAACCTTTTTTAAAAAAGATGGATGCTATACTTAAGGAAAGTGCAATTACATTTCCATGGTTTAAAATGTTGTACACACTGTAAATGTTAGCGGGGCAAAAACACTAACGCTTTTGTACATGCAAAGGTGCTGACAGATTTCAGATGCTATAAGCCAGGCTTTTGTAGCCGCTGTCCCCTTATTGCTTGCAAAGGGAACTCGTTTACTGTAATGTGCTGTTAATCTGAGCTTGTTTACTTGTATGCATCCACATTTGCATACAGACACACTTCTCAGAACTGATTGAGAACATGAGGACTAGTGGTTCTGATTTGGTAAATTGTTGCATATAAACAGGATTTGCATTCAAATTGGTGTTTTATATCACTGCCTGATTATATGTCCCATTCTAATATTGTTGAATGGATGGCAATAGTAGGTTTCAAAAAGCCACTCCTCTGATTGTATGTTCCAGTTCAAAATGTAATTGTCTTTCCCCCTTTTTTCTCCTTTGCTGAAATTTTGTAACAGACCTAGAATTTCTTCTCTCATTAAGTGTGTACACTTCTACAACAAATCAATATACCTTCCAATTACATTCAGTAACTTGTTTAATAAAAGACTGCCATGCTGCTTCTGTGTTAGTGAAGAGCAGCTGAACTCCATAGTGTTCATCATCTTCTTGCAGAACAGAAGAGAGTAAGAGGAAGTCTACAGAGAGAAATTGGATGAGGTGCAGAGTTGGCTGAGCATCCGTATCTTGAGGACACTGCTCGCTACTGGGCAAAAACGGTAGTTCAGGTGTTTTCAGCAATTATAGCTATGCCATGGTGGTGCGTTTCTCCAATCTCACCTCGAATTACAGAGGAAAAGAAAGAGGGTAAAATTGTAAGGATACTGACTCCAACCAAAATGAAAAGCAAGGTTAGCTCTAATAAGGAATGGTTTTCCAATCTAGTTTTGCTGATTTCCACCAGTTCAGTGCCACAGCAGTTACAGAACACAGAGAGGTGTGCGGAGGCATCTGCACTGTTTCCGTTTCTGAACTTGTGTGACAAAGCCTGTCCTCCTCCTGCAGTGCACAGCAGCAGCACATCCTCTCCACTGGTGCTGGGATGGTGTAGCTTCTCCATTTTTCTGTGCTAGATTTAAAAACATTATAATGGAGCACAGGTAATTCGATAAAGACATCTCATTTCTTTTTTTTTTTTTTCCTTTTTCAATCCATGAATTTGAACAAAATATACGAAATAAGATGGTTTCCATGCCATGAATTAAATAAAGCGTTATAATTTAATTGCTCTGTTAAGAGTATTTTTCCTGTTGCCTAGCAATGAGATTTACCATGAGATTCACCATGTGCTTAAGATTCCATTAATTTCTGTTTTCAGAGGTTTATAACTTTAATACGAATCATTACTCATAGGGCAATCCAGAAAGTGCATGTTAGAAGTTATTTTCATTCTTATAGGGTCACTTACTAAGGAAGCTTGAGGCAGGAAGTTCTGGTGCCCACTGATTTCTGTACCGATTCTTCCATTCTTCTACATGTGGTAAAATTTCAAAGTAACTTCTTGAGCAACAGTTCTTTTGTGAAGCAGTAAAGCTATTTATACACATGCTCTTTTACTTTAAAATTTCTACATGGAGACATTCTTACCAAGGCAGCTACTTCAGCTTAGACAAGCTGCAGCTGCTGTGTGCTTCCCCACAAAACTGAACATCTGAGAAAGTCTTGGAGCACTGGTGTTCAAGGTCTTCTTCACTAGTGTTCCACATGGTAGTGGGCTACAGCTAGATGTTTTCTTCAGGGAACTGTAATACTTTCTAGGCAGGAGGATTGCATGGAGCTTGGTGCAGGAGGCTAGTGCTGAAGAAGTTGGAGGAGCAGAACCTCTTGTAATAGTTAAAAGTTATAGGACAGGACCAGAAAGTCCCCTTGTTCCACAAAGGAGCTAGCTTAAAGTTAGGGCCAGCAAGTGTATGCAAAACCAGACAGCTTTTAACTATGGGAAACAAACCCCAGTGTACTTACTTTTCTTATACAGATTACCTCTAATAAGGGCGGGATTTAGTTTGTCTTGTACTACTCCCATGAGGCAGTGCTGTACTTAAAAGCATGTGAATTTTTGCTTATGGAGCAAAGGTCTGAAAACTAAAAAAAAGGAGAATATGATTACTGGACTTGCATATTTGGATTTAATAAATGATGCCAGGATCAGCCTTTATAAAGAGATAGGATGAAAAAGGTATTTTGAGTTAATACTTTCAAAAAAGTAAACCTCTCTATAATGTAGTGTTTCAAAATGGCTGTGATTATTATGAAAGATTCGATTTTGCATATTGAGATTTATGCAATTATTTATAGAGGGTCTGTGTGTTTAGTTGTGAATCTTTAAGGAACTTGACTCAGGTTGTAAACTACTACTTTTTAATATCTATAATTTCAGTTTATCACCTTTATAATGGTTAATTTTTAATTAAGAAATGCAGAAATTTAAAGTTGATGCCTTCAAGAGAGCCAAGTGACTTTCATGGGAAAAGAAGGCATTCACCAGCACTAGCATTTATCTTGCTTTATAACTAAGCAAGATTAGCAAAGAAAAACAAAGTAAAAACCAGATTTTTTTTGTAGATAAACTGTCTTCTCTACCCTATGAATACATTTTTGCACATATATGTAATCTTTATTTGGGTTTTCTTAGTCTTAATATGATTATTAATGCCAGTTACTTTTAGAAATCTTCTAGGTATGTGTTATTTTTGTTGACAAAATACAGATAATATAAAATAACATAGTATAAATAATACAGATCAATATTAAATATGAAAAAGTACAGTGTTTGCTGTGGTTAACATAAGTAGCATTTCCTGTTTAGCAAGACTGTCTTTGGCACCATTTAGTGCTCCTGCAGCTTTTGTATAAAAAATGAGAGAGGGGAGGTGTGCCTGAGAGTCCCTAATTTAGATGTCTGAAGTTAGATTTTGCAACTAAGCTTACCCATCCCTCTTCTCCTATAAGTGCTCTGAAATTTTCCATCTTCATCAGTCTGCCTTGAAAAATTTGATTTCTCACTGGAGTGCTGCGCTGGGTTTGTGGTCTGGATTTCACATTGCTTGTGCTTCCCCAGAAGATCATCATCTGTACAAGAACTGAATGAAAATGACTGTTCCCCTGGTAGGGTCTAACACTTCAGGACAGCAACTGGGGAACTGGAAAAATGTCAATTGTTTTTGCTGTTAAAATGACACTGAGGGAATGTGTAAAATAAAAGCGAAAGTACAATTCTCTTCTTTTGTGTTGTCCTGTATTAAAACAGATCATACTGTTATATATCAGAAATGTACTGTATTTGAACATTACACATTTGTGGGTCTTTTTTTTTAATGCGGTTATGATTTTCCAATAATTCTATAGTGCAGAGACAAAAGACATAGTATATCTTTGCTTTGTATTATACAGAGCAGGCCTAGGACCATTCCTGTTCTCATGAAGAGGACATTCATTGCAGTACACAGTGCTCTAAAGAGTTTTTTGGCTCTCCTGGAAATCTGTCCTAGTAAAGAAGGGAAAGAGTCACGACATTCTCATGCCTAATATCTTTAGCCTAATCTTTAATGGTCACTCTCATGCCTAGCAACTAGTAAACTTTTTTTATTGTGTATTTTTTTATTTACGTATGTTGTAAGTGTGACTAAAAGGGCATCTTTTGGGGTGTCCTTGTTTCATTTGTCTTCTGCATTACAGGAAACAGGACTGCAATAAAACATAAAGTGCCTTAAGTAAAAGCATTTCAAACCTCCAGTGTACATTTTTATTGTTGTCTTCTAGGTTGACTGGGGTCAGCTGGACTATTTAGTAATTGACATGCCACCTGGGACTGGAGATGTACAGCTTTCAGTCTCACAGAATATTCCAGTTGCAGGTACGTGTTTTGCTTGACTGTTTCAGAGATTTGAAGTTATTAAGTCTGGTAGCTTTAGAAAGATCTTATTTCAAAATGCTGTTCAAAAATACTTTTGTTTTGCTAACACACAAAGAAACTTTTGTCAGTTGTGTGGTGATGAAAAATGCTATCAATGCTTTTTAACATGTTAGCATGCATGACTGTATTACTTTGTTTTAAACTAACTTGCAAAAAGATTGAGAAATATGGGAATACTCTTGATGGAAAGGCAGTCATGCCAAATACTGGCAAGGTTTGTAGTAGAAAATATTTTGTCTGTATCCACTGCACAGTAAAACTAATAAAGCAGTTTGTCTTCATGATTGCTTTTTAATTGGAAGCCGACAGTGTTGTTAATGCACACCTTTTATTCAGATACGCTATGCGGCACTGTAATATACTAGTGCATTCTTTTTCTTCTTGTGTTCTTCTACTTTTTGTAGGGGAGTTAAACTTCTTAATCTTGAGCTATGTAGGTTGCCCTCTAATCTCACTGGTTTCAGCAGGAGTCAGAAATACTGCTTCTGAAAGAATGCTGAGTGTCTCATGAGATGTAATGGTTTATTACCTGTCTGACATACCTCAACAGAAGCAGTTGTCAATAGCCAACATAATCAGTGCCAGGAACTCAGTGATAAAAGTGACAAAGCAATCCTTACAGTTCAGGGAATAATTCAGTAATTGCTATGGCTCTTTACCAGGAGGATAGTGCAGTGCTGGAACATGTTACCCAAAATGTACATGAGGTCTCCGTCCTTGACAGTTGACCAGATTGTACTAGGCAAAGCCCTGGCTGGCCCTGTCTAGTGTATCCTGTACATGACCTTCAGAGGCCTTTTCTAAGCAGCAATTCTGTGAGTCTGAGTTATTAAGGAATCAGTGGGACAGTTCTCTCCACTTTCTGGTGATAGTACATATGTTGGTACAAACCCAAAGTGTTTGTACCATCATCTTCAACTGCTCATACTCTTCTGATTGCAGACTAGATCATGTGCACAGACAAGCTCTTGTTCCCCCTGACACTCCTTTCTTCCTGCACTTTGGTGGCAGTAATGGATGCGTTTAAGTCACTAAATATTACATTTGTCAAACTATTTAACTTGCATGTAGAACTCTCACCAGGTTGTCTGGGAAGTTTAGTGAATAAGGAGTTGTGCATCTCGCAAAGTTAATAGGGTAGGATAGAAGAGTTAGCTATGGGTATAGATAGACTGGTAGGCATTATAGACATGCCCATATATGAATGGACTAGAGCTAATGGAATTTAGGATGCACATCCTGGTTTCACAGCAAAACTGTCACCACTGTTGCAGCTCAGTGAAGCCCACGAGAATGGGTGGAGCCCTTAAACAGTCAGGCAGCACCTTGTATCTTTTCCTCAACACAGTCATGTCTCAGCTGCAGTCATACATGGTAACCACAGTTACTTATTTATCTACAAGCCAAAACTTTTGACAAATTGTTAAACTTAGTGCTAAGGCCATATGGGGGTATCTCATGATCTTCCACGATCAGATGTTCAGAAAAACTTCACCCTCGAGTTTTATATGTTAAAAAATTTAAGGCACATACTAACACATAAATAACCCTATTGCCCCAAAATTGTTAACAGCCATGGAAAGTTCTCTCTGCTGTCTGTGGTCATGTTGCATGGTGAAAGGGAGCAGATCAGAGCTGTGATGAAGGATTTAATGATTTTTTTTTTTTTCCATAAGAAGTAGAAGTGGAAGTGGAAGCTTCTAGTGCCTTAGTTTATCTGTGGCCTGGAGCATATGATGTAAAGCGAACCATGATTCATGGATTTTCTGACATTTTTGTGCGAATATGCACTTTTACAACTTCCAAACTGAAAACAGGGTTTTGATTTGAATTTTGAAATGGCTTCACATTGTTACCACAGTTGCTCAGTCAGCTTATCACTTCATCAGTCCTAACTCCATAACGTTAGGAGTGCTAGTAGCACTTTACTTTTGTCTTTCACGTTAGCTGGTTTTGTTGAGCACGCTGAGGTCAACTCTTGCAATTTAAAAAAAAGCAGAAGTGTATTGTGCTTTTGATGAAGACAGACACAGCAGACAAGGCCTGATAGCATTTGTAATTCCCTGTATTCTTACTGGTTCAATGAATTTTAGTGACTTACAAAGAATTTTCTCTGTTGTGTATTGTGGGTGTTTTACATTGTCAGTGGAAGAGCTTCTTTTTGTGTGTTAGAGCTTGAACTGTGCTTTCTTTTATTTTTGTTAACTTGGTTTCTGTCTCTCTGACAGTTGATAGCCTTGTTTAGCATGCTTTTATTTTCTTCACCTTGTTCCTTTCAGGGGTACGGTAGACAGTTTTACAAATCTCCATGATGATGTCTTTGGAGCAGTCTGCAGAATTCTGCTGGTTTTGTGGGCTCCACCTTCATTTGCAATTCATGTTTCTAAGCTATGTGTTCTCTCATTTTTACAGAAAATATTTGGTGTTTTGCCATTCTGTTTCCTCTCCAGTTTTCTTGTTCTTTCTTTATCCTTTGATATTAGTGCCATAATTTATTTCTTTCTCCTCCTAGACAGCATGTGCATTTCAGTTACATATTATTTAGAAGTGCATTATCTAGTTTGCATGAAAGTTGTACTTTGATTTGCATGCATGCATATGTGAGATACAGTATTTGCATTATGGTTTCTTCATTATTTACCTGTGGCTTCCTAGGAGTACACAGTATAGAAGATTTTTATTCTGCCTCTAAATAAATTTACAAAACCTGCACACATGTTTTTGTCAGCCACGTAATGATTTTTCTGCGAGTGTGAGAAAGAACACTGGTAAAGATGTTTTTTTGGAGAGGCAGCTTTGCCCTGATCGGGCATGAAAAACTGCAGTATCTGACAATAAAAGAAGGACAGAGAGGATGTGTGAAATGTCACTGAGATTTAATTTTAGAGGACTTTTATCCTGCATCACAGGTACCCTAACTTTCTTGAGTCAGAAAGAGATTAGAGCAATAACTAATGGGTAAAAGCAAACAACAAAATATGTTTCCAACCTAGTTAATTGTATGATTCTATGTCTTATGATTCTGGTTGTCATTAAAGAGAATATCAGTCCTGCTGGAGTGACAGTTTTGTGTGGGTACTTTTCCTTCTTTAAAAGAAAATGAAAAAGGAAACTACTGAGACTTTCATTTTTTATTGTATTATTTTTAGTAACCTTACAAGGAGATGCATCTTATTTAGTATATTATTCTTTAATCATCTGTAGCTTTTCTTATGTTGCAGTCTTTCCTCAACAAACTAGTAGGTGAGAAATTATATAGTAGCTTGAAAATGTGATATATATTTCTGCTAAACCACCACTTCTCTCTTCAGATGCAAGTCTGCTTTCCAGATAGAAATCCACAGTCAATCTGGCGAAAAAGGCTTCGTTTATCGTCTGTTGTTTCTTCATTAGTATTTAGTTCTATTTCTTCACTTCTACTTTGTTCTTTTGTTTCATCTTTTGCATGTGTAGAAGTAGGTTCTTTATCATGTATTGAACATGCATGCTTGGGAAAGTTGAAGTGTTCTTAGATGTTTTTCAGCTTTTAAAGCACAGGGGGTTTCAGAGGATGTTATGATGTTTGATACCAAGATACAGTGTGAACTACAGATACTATGAAGAGTAAGGCTTGTGATTCTTTTGCATTACCCAGTTGATAAATTCAGAAATCTTAAGTGTCTGTTTGATTAGGTAAAGGAACCATAGATCAAATTAATAAAATTGGAGGTGGAGGATTAGCCTCCTAAAGATCTGGGGAGAAATTTATCATTTTCTCCCTTTAGAATTTGAAGGCTGTGGGCAGCTGCAAGGGCATCTCTGTTGAGAGGCAGTCTTAGAGCCTTGCACAAGTGTTTCTTCTTCACGGGAAGGCTGCATTGTGGGGACTGACTGTTAAATAAATTAGACTGTCTACTGCCCCTTCTTTATTAATGTTGAAGTGAAGGCTACATTAGTGAAGCATGACAGCTTGACAGCTCTAGAGACTGACACTGTCTCAATTGACAGAACCAGCTCCAGGTTAATACTGGAATTGTTTCATTTGCTAAAGTTTGTCATACTGCTCCTTTCTTTGGATATCAAGATGCCGTGGCAGTAAAAACAATTAGAAATATACACCTGTCTAGCGGGACTGAGCAGACTGAGACAACCAGATAATTTCAAATCTTACTGAACAATCTTTTAATAATTACAGCAGCAGGCACTGGCCTGAACTGTGTTTATACAGGAGATCTAAAGGTAAAAGGCTTTGTGTTTTATTTCAGTGTCTTAATTTTCCTGTGTTTTGGAAATAACTCTTTTTTTCCCCACAAAACATGTATTATTATAGCCTTATGATAATAAGCTCTAAAAAGGCTTTTAATAAGAATCAGAAAAGAATTTCTTCAAGATAAGTAAAGTGAAAGGAGTGTGAATGCTAGTTTGTGTTTCTCTCAAGTTCTATAAAAGCAGAGGCAATGCCATTGCTAGTCATACAGGGAATGACTTTTCATCACCTTTTATAACAGTCACCCATCTTTCACCAATATGTAGGTCTTAATTATCTCCTGAATGTCTTTTGCAGGTAAGGCTGAAATATTTGCCGAAGTAGTTTTTGTTACTTCAAATATGTAATTAAAAGGGTTTCTTTTGATGGCAGTGTTCTGATAGATAGGTTTAAATAAAAACAAAAAGCGTATTTCTCTCTTTGCTGATTAAGTATTAAAAGTCTGACTTCTATTCAGACATGTACATTGAAGAGAAAAGAGTAGAAGGATGCCACCAACTTGAAGACACTTGGCACTTTAAACTCTGAATGAAATGTGATGTACCAAACTGGTGAACCAAACTATTTACTCATATTTATGTCAGTGTCACACAGACCAGGGTGTAGGCTTATGCACAACTGTGTGAGGCTTAGGACAACCGGATCCTGCCTCGACATAAAATAATGTATAAGAAGAGGAAATTCCAGATGATGATTAGACTATCATTCATAAATAATCATTAAAAACAACAAAAAAGAGAATTTCAAATAAGATTTTTAAAACTAAAATATTATTGGATGTGTTATAAAATTATGCAGGAATTATCATGGAAAAAAAGATGTGATTAATGAGATAAAGGTGTCTTTATAATCCCCCGGAATTGCAAGCTGAGTAGGTACAGTGCTATTCTCATCTTTTCTGAAGAGAAATGATCAAAAAAACCCCAAACCCAGTGCTGCAGTACAAGTTGTGTGTAGCACACAGTTAAAAGATTAGAGGTGTATCTGTATTCTGTCATTGCTCTTTGTGTAAGTGTCTGTTTGCCCCTTGTTGAATATTTCCTACTTTGATGCAAATCACAGTTGCAAGGCATCTGATCTTCTTTCCCTTTAGTTTAACAATCACATACAATGTTTCTCTCCATTCCTGAGCTTGCTTGCTTCTTTTGTGGAAGAGGTGCATAATTAGTTTCTACAGTAAATTTTTGAAGATATTTTATGGAAGTCATCTGGGTAATAGTAGATTTTACTTGATCTATTTTTGAATGGCAAATATTTGTAATATCAGACTTTCATGTAGATTTACTCTTTCTTTCGTGCTCTATTTTGATATTTTAAATAACTGCAGGAAAGGAAGGACCATAGGTTTAGGATAGATTGAAAAGCAAAAAAAAAACCCAGAAACCTTAGTCACACTAATGGGGGTTTTAAAAGAGTGATTTGTATTAATGCAAATATAATTTGTATGCTGAAATAGTTTTGCTTCTGTTCTCAGGAAAAATGTAGCTGGCAAATGGAAATTATCCTCATGGTTATCTTAGCTTTGGACACTCCTGGTACTTTATTATGAAGTGTCAGACTCTGTAGACTCTGTAAACTTAATTTCAAAATCAAAATACAGTATGAATTTACACGTCAATGCCTCACACTGAGTATAAATTTAAATTTAAATCTTGGCTCATGGAGATTGATTTAAGACACATTGCCTGTCCAAGCTGAATTTACAGTATATTATGCACAGGTTCTTTATATTTTACCATTCCTGAAAACCAGTTTTCAGGTATTGGGTAAAAAAAGCTGTGAAGTTTAGAGGCTTTGAAAACTGAGGTTCTGCTAGGTATGGCAACAGTGGCTAAGGGGTTGTTAAGTACTAGATTAGCTGCATTTGCCTTGTGGCTTTTTTACACCAGTTATTCTGAATAGGAGGAATAAATGAGCGTAGTGTTCAGCTGACAACTGCAAAAGATGAAAGAAATCCATACCACATTCTCTCCACTAGCTATTTATTATGAGATAATAAATGTTTAAATCTGCCCCTTACTACCCCCATCTCTGGGGTGGGGAGGGAAGTGAATTGAATGTGGTCTTTTTCCTGTAGTAGCATCACTCTCACTCAGTTCTCCTCTTTACATTAGGACCTTTCATTTTAAAAAAATGTATTCATCAAAAGAGATTTTTTGGACTTTGCTCTTGCCTAGTACAAATGCTCGTTATAATCTGGACATGATTGGCAAATGCCCTTAAAAGCAGGAGGTGGAATGGAGTAGAGAGGAAAAATGCAAATTCAGATTAGCCAAGGAAAAGTGTAAAGTGGCAGCATGTCTGTGAGGGAGTAACTTTTTATTTTATGCCTATACTTTGCAAATAATTCTTGTTTACAGATGTTATTACAAATGTTTTCAGTGTTTCCACTTCGCTAAATAAATATTGCATCGTAAATTGTATTAGTGTGACATTTTAACATAGCAAGTTATCTTTCCACATCTTTCTCTATGTGATCTAGTGTGAAATGGATGTTATAATACTTACTGATCAGTTAGATGAGGGCAGTTTAACTTCAGGGTGACAGCTTTATTCAGCTTGTGATATTCCTTAGCTCAGTGGTTTCACTGACAGTTCCTCTTGCAAGAAGGAAGAAGCTTGCTCTAAGATTTATGTCCTCTTTTCATGTGGGCAAAGCGCTAGTGTCCCAGTCTCTAATTAACTGCTAGTTTGTGGGCAGAAGAGGATGTATGGCTGTTGGAAACATACGGTATATGAGCAGTTGTTCAAAGACTCCTCCAACAAGGAGGTAGGAAGCAGGCTGGAGGTGTAACACAGCAGGATCCCGCCTCTGGGACAGTTCTGAGCTGGGAATGTGTCTCATACCTTAAGGGAAAATCACACTAGTGGTTCTTCTAAGCTAAAAAGCTAAAGGAATTTCTTTACAAGGTTTATCCAAGGAGATGGACAATTTTTAAATGTTAATGTATCTGTAATCATCACTAGCTGCAATCGTAGCAAAGATGGAAATCTTTGTTCTTGCAAGATCTTCTTCAGCATCTTCAAGTGCAAGCTTTATCTATAATTGCATGCACATTTTACATATGAGATAACAAGAAATCTAGCAGAAGGTGAGAGGGACTCTGAAGAGATTCACAATAGGAACATTCAGATCCACCAGGCTATTAGTAACTTGAAAGTCTTGGCTAAAAGTTTGAAATAGATGTTGTGGAAAAGGTAGCAAAAGTTGTAAAAAATCCATGAGTGGTGTGGTCTCAGGCCATCCACAGCTGCATTGAGGCCTGCAAGAGTGTTTAGCACCCGTCAGTCAATGGATGCAGTTACTAGAAAAATGTAGGGTGTTCTTCTGTCTTCATCCTCCAGAGCAGTGTTTGTCAGTCTGTCTGGTCAGTGGCATCTCACTCTGCAGGTTTTGAGGTAATACTGTTTGCTAGGTTAATAAGAATCAGGGTTATAGAAGACACAGTGTAATACTTATGTTTGAGGGGGTTCTTAATCTGTTTAGATGAGATGCATGAAGCCTGGTTCTGAAGTCTGCCTTTGAAGACACTGGAGGGAAAAAATAATGTTAGAGGGATTCTTTTCATCTTAAGGTAGACCTTCTAAACGGCTGCCTATTAAACCTGCCTGTCTATCACTTGGGTGGAAATTGACTATAGTTAAGGTTTGGCAAGATTCCACCTTACACCTCATAACCCAGAGCATCTAATGTAAACCTTAATGATACAGTGAATATAAGTGATATTTACTATTCACAGAAATTATGGGCTGTTTCAGCGCTTGTAATTTCCTGAACACCAATCCACCAGAAGGATGAGTACCAATGTGCTGTGTAGGCACACTTCTCTCTTACTGAGGATTAAGGACCTGGGGTTAAAAAAGAAAGGCAAACATCAGTGTTACAGGCTGCTGTTAGTTTTGTTTCTATATATTATGCATGCTATTATATAGTTAGCACAGTTTTTACTGATGCAACATGCATCAGCTTCTTTTGTCATCTAGAATACGGTGAAGTTACAGAAATAAATGGAATGCATGAATAAGTCGATATGTCAGTTAAACCTAAATGTGCTCAGCTTAGATATCTTACTATGCTCAAGGCACAAAAATCACTCTTCTGTGCACGGCTGCAGACAGAATTTGTAGTATGTTTTAATGTGCTGTGTGATAGCGTTATAGTTTCTGCAGCTTCTCTGTTCAATTTGTCAGTCTTCGTTTGCTCATGCAGACAGAGGCTTGTGTAAACATTGCGTGTATTGCTTCAAGAGGCATACTGTGCACATGAGTTCAATTGTATTTCATTACTTCATTGATCAAAATAACTTTTTCCTCTTTGATGTTCCTGTTAACCGTGTAGAGCCAAGATACCAAAGGAAGTGTGGGCTGTTTTCTTTCTTGCTCATCATTTGAATCATTTGCTGAATTAAACAAATGCAAACTTATCTGGGGAGGAGAGCACCAGGAAAAGTTTCATTGCCCATATTCAGCTGCTAGTGAAGGAAATACTACTGAAAATAATTTGAATTCTTGAACTTCAGGTTGGGTTTGCTGGACTAGCAGTTGCACCAAATTAAAAGAAAAGGTACTTATTTTAATGGGCGTTGGTGTAAGTCAGCACAACCTGGCTGTGAATAAATTTTGTCTGTAATCCAGCTCAGAGTGAAAGGAAAATAGGAGAGGTGCACCTATTACACCCTCAGCGGCAGCTACTTGAGCATGTTGGCTTTCATTCTGTGGAAGAAGACATGCAAATTGTCCATGAGCATAATTTTAACTCATCTATTTCAGAAGCTAGTTTCTTGTACAGGGAGTTGATGTTTGCGGCAGCCTAACCTCTGCAACATGCCATTGGGTCTTTTTGGCATTTTAGCTTTTTCCCTTTGGATGAGAATTTGTTAGTCAAAAATATTTCTTGGATATACTTCTTGTGGTTCTAGTGGGTGTTTTCATTGTTCTTTATGCCATGCCAATTACTGGATTCTTAAAAAAAATACAGACTTCAGTTTCATTGACTGCATATTAGCTTCTGCCTGAAGATTCACGGAATGCTGAGCCAGCATCTTCAGAGAGTGTAAACTAAAGTGTGAAAGAGTTAACGTGAGTGTATACACCTAAGACACAGATTTCCAAATTTGTTTGAAAAGAAAGCAGTAATAAGCATTTTTTCCAAGTCCTGAAAAACCTTTGTTTTACAAATACACGGAAAACCTCAAGACTTTGGCTCTCAATTGCTTATTTGTGGACTGTACTTTTAGGAAAGGGTGCATTCATTTTGTGGAATTAGTCCTACATTTCAATGTTAGCTGCAAAGTATAACCCTATACATAGTGAAACACGAGCTAAGGAGACTTGCATGTAACTGAAAGGCTTCTGTGTTATTCTTCATGATGCTGTTGGCAAAAGGTTCACTTAGGAAAACCAGCAAATTATTTGAATGCCAGAGTTTTAGTGAACAATAGGGAAATTGCGTTTGCTTGGTACATTACAGTGCCGTTCAGTTTTTGGACATGTATGTCTAATATTATGTAAGGCAGAGACTGGCAGCTTTTCAGGATGGAGGTGCCAGATTGTATTTTTCTCTCACAAATTAGAGGTTAGGAGCACTGGTTGAAAACATTCGAACGCGCTGTCAGGTGGTGTTTGGAAACGGCTGGCTGTCATGCAGGCAGGATGCCACCAGGCAGGCAGGGGATGACATGGGGCCGGTGTGAGGGACAGGGCTCTCTGTCCCAGCACTACCAGAGATAGGAGTGCTCTTGGCAAACCAAGGCTCCCAGTGTTCCAGCTTGTGCCAGCAATGCCAGTGTTGTGTGCCTCTGGAAACCTACACACTTCTTCTTTGCCATGTATGGCTGGGAACTGCAGGCCCAGTAAGAAACTCTTGTCTCGTGCATCTAAAATTGTAATTGCTGCTAGTGTGAAATTTGCCATAAATGCCTTATGCGACATTGGCTTAACATGGCTCTGCAGAGATGCTTTTATAACAGATACTTTGGAGACTGGATGGTCACTGTGAAACAAGAGCTAATCAATTGAGCAGTAAAGTCCTCCTTTACCTTGAACTTTTCTGAAACAGGAATGAGAATGAGCAGGTACGTGATGCAAGTTTTGAAGAATTGAAACTCCTGAACATATGCAAAAAGATGGCCTTTGAGAAGTGATGTGGCTTATTATAATGTCTGTATTGGTTTTGCAGGCTGTATTAATCAAGAAGTGATACAGGGTAACATAAGATAGTAACCTTGAGGTTTACTTTAGTTTCTAATCGTTGACAAAGATTAGATTCTAGCTGTTTTATATGCTTGGGAGTACTAATTATCAGGAAACCTGGAGCCATGTCTGAACAACGAGTAGTATCTGTATTTTTTGAGCCTAGTGCAAGTGTGCATGAGTTCTCCTCTTACTTTGTGGTATCATTCATACAAACCCATTGGTGGTGTGCCTAGTGTAATATGTTTCAAGACTGTGCCTGTCAGTGGTTGTATCAGGAAGTA
>JAVHNF010016911.1:3570-14034 GCA_034783455.1 Micropsitta finschii | reverse complement strand
CCCTAACATAAATAGCAACTCCCCCTCCCCACCTGCCAGGCCTGTGTTTTATAAAGAGCCTGTAACCTTCCATTCCAGCTCTCCAGTCATAAGAGCCATCCCACCATGTTTCCGTGATGCCTGTTATATCATACCCCTGTAGACATGCACAAATCTCTAATTCCTCTTGTTTATTCCCCATACTATGGGCATTTGTATAGAGGCATCTGAGCTGAGCTCCAAATGAACCTGACTCATTGGCTAGAGCAGATGAATAGCTCTGGATTGCTCCAAGCATTTATTATAGGTGCTGGCAATTGACTGGGAGTGTTGGGATGGAATGATGCCCCCCTCCCCCCACACATCTAGTTTAAAGCTTTCTTGGCCAGCCTGGCAAGCCTCCTACCAAAGCAGCTCTTCCCCTTCATCAGACCAGCTCCACCAACCTCCAGTAGACCTGGCCTCCCAAATCGAGTCCCATGTTCTAAATAACCAAACCCCTGACTATGGCACCACTGTTCTAACCATTTATTAACCTGGCCAGTCCTCTTAGCCTTTTTAAGGTCCTCCCCTTTGACCTGGAGGATTGATGAAAAAACTATTTGAGCCCCAGAGCCCCTAACCACCTCTCCAAAGGCTCTGTAGTTCTTTTTAATGATGCCCAGGCTAGGGCTGTCAGTATCACTAGCACCCACATGGACCATGAGAAGTGGGTAATAGTCAGCAGGACTCACTAGACCAGGTAGCCTCTCTGCAACATCCTTGATCCAAGCCCCTGTCAGGCAACACACCTCCCTGGAGACTTGAGTCAGGCTGACAGATGGGTGCCTCTGTGCCTTTCAAAGTAGAGTCACCAACTACTGTGACCCTGAGTCAGGCCGACAGATGGGTGCCTCTGTGCCTTTCAAAGTAGAGTCACCAACTACTGTGACCCCCCCACTTTTTCCTGGAGGCTCCAGTAGTGATCTTCTTTACTGGTACATCAGCCGGTTGTTTATTTGGCAAGGTGTGTGTTTCCTTGTTAGCCCCCTGCAGAACTGGGAAGCAGTTCTTGGTGGGGATGTCAGATTTTGGAGGAAGCCCCTTGCTGTTAATTGTCCTCTTTCTCCTGTGCCATTAAAAAGTAAGGATTGGGATGCTAATCTTCCAGTGCCTCAGATTCATTTTCTCCTTAAAGATGGGAAGACTATTTGCATATGCATTGATTAAATGGAATGCATTTGTTGTTTCAGATGCATTCACAGTGAATTGTTACAATTTAATCTAGGCTGTGTAGGGTCCTGAGGGAAAACAACCAAGTGCAATATATAAATACATCATTAAAAATAATTTAAGTGTGGTGACAGCTGGAAAATAACCGTAGAAGTTGAATCCTTGGTAGATTTTGTGTAAAAGGGGAAAGGGGAAGAAAATCTGAAACTGAATTCTGAATTGCAGGTTAAACTGGATGCTAAGTATAGGAGGAAAAAAATTTTTATTTGAGCAGTGAATTACAATTATTTTTAGGAGCTCTCATCAAGAGGCCTTGTCTGTAGAATGTACACTTGTAGCTGAGTAGTCCTCTTTTTTCTCCCAGTCCTTCATTTTTCCTAGTATTTAAAGAGAGATCAAATTTAATCAACATTCTCTGTCACCACTGAAACTAAAGTAGAAAAGGGCAATTGAGTCATCCAGTCAGATCTCCTCCTAAATAATCTTCGATTAACTTTTTATTTGTGAGTACTTAAGAGTTTGCTTGCCTTGTGTTTCTTTGATTGCCAAACCCCCCAACAAACAAAACCCTAGAAACCAGCAGCTGTGACATTGAGGTGTTTGATTTGTGTGAGAGGGTTGTGTCAAACTTCTGCTACTCTGTGTTTTAGAAGCTGCCAGTCTGCAGTGCAAGGTAGAGAGCAGCTGAACGATTAAAACTTGGCTGTAGTAAAGCACTAATGTGTTTATAACACATATGTTCACCTTTAAGAAGGAGGGTTGTGAAAGGAGGAAACATCATCTCCGTTATTGGAGGCAGCTGGAAGAGATTAGTGGTGGGATGTGCTCTGCAGGAACATAACCAGGAATTCACTGGTTTGCAGAAGAGCAGCGATGTGGTTAGGGATGTTGCTATTGGAGAACCAGAAAGTTTCTGTCTATGTCAGCACTGGCAACAAGTGGAGAACAAGTTTGCTGCGTGCCAACAGATGCTGTTTTCAGTCTTGTGCAAGTTTTTTTCTAATAGGAGGTAAAGCAGTGTGTGTGAAGTTGAAAGGTAATAAAATGCAGTGACCTATTTTTTCTGTGTGAAAGCTAGATTCTGGACTGTTACCTCTGTGAGAATAGGACTTATGAGATGATGGAGAGTTAGAGGAAACACCTTATGAAGATGTGGGCTGCTGTGCTGCAGCAGGCACCCTGGTGTTTGTTCAAACCCTGGCTTGTTCCACGTTGCTGGGGAAAAGGTACTTTGAGTTGCACAAGCTTTGTCTGATTCTTTTGGAGCTGGGACCTCTCCTTCCACAGGAAATCTTACCACTGTCTAAGCCCTGGGTTTTGTTCCAAATTTCAGTGATGGAAGCTAACATAATATATACAGAGCCTCAAGAAAATGTGTTCGAGGAGCATCAGGGACCAAGATGCTGGATTTGTAGATAAAGCATATGGAATAGTTTATGGTTTTTCCTGTGGTCTGCGCATGCTGTACTGAATCAAAAGCAAGGTTGTGTATTTTATGATGCTAGTCTGTAATACTTGTTTTCAGTAGACTAAATTTACACTTATGTGCCTGTACATCATATTGCTTTGGTACGCAGTAATGACTGAAAGCATGCTATGTTTGGTGGTAAAGGTCTTGTGGAAGTACAGCTGTGTCCCCAGTTTCAATACAGGGCTGACTATCTACTTTTAAAAACTAAAGAATCCCCCAACCCCCCCCCCCGCCCCCCCCAAATAAAAAGGAAATAAAATTCTTGAGAGCATTCAGTGCATGAGAGAAAATCCTGAATGTTGAATAAGTGAACATACCTTCAGTACTGCAGTCTTTTTCTTTCTGCATTACCTATGCTGCATATGTTAGATTCCAGTTAATTTGACTGACATATTTGAAATGATCAGAAACATGTGGAGGAGGAGGATACAGACAGGTGTTTGCAAACAACTTGGTTAGTGGGGCTTGATAATTTACTGATTGTCAGCTGTGCTAGTGATTTATATGTGTACCCAGCCCAGACTAATTGTGAAGTAAAATTCATTGGCTGAAATAGCCGTGAGCATAAATTTATTCTTTACACTCTTTTAAGTGTATTCTCAGCTGTTAGTAACTCATACACTGGAGTGCCTCTGTTACTCTCTTGCTTGACACAAATTCACTGAGTACATGATGGTGGCTTAGAAGTTGCTTGGATTCTTCAGTATTTGCAGGTAGGTTTATTATTCCATTGCTAGTTTTAAAGAACTGGGCTGTTTTCAGAGGTGGTAACAGAATTCTGTTGGGCAAGAACACTTTACAGCAAAAAGTTATTTTCAGTCGTTGGGCTATCTGCTTCACCTGCCTCTGCTACCTTTGCCAGGCATGGCAGAGTATAGCTTCTTGCAGCTGGCTTCCTAATGCTTCAGATCCAGGCCGCCATTTATGATCCAAGAAAAAGCTCAATTAAATTACTGTTCTTGCTTTCTTATCTGCTAACACGGTACTTGGTTAGGTAGCTTGGACTTACAGCCAGAGCAGATAACAGTTGCCAAGTTCTTGAGGAGTTAGTCTCTGTTATTGCTGCAAAAAGCATATTGTGGTACTGGTGGAGCACTAATTTGTTTAAAAACTGATAGGGAAATGTGGGTGGAGGTGGTTACTGAAAAAAATGTAGAGAGGGGGAAAAGTGTGCTTCAGTAAATTGGCAAATTCTGGAAGTCCTTGATGATGAAGGAAGTAGACAGTAGGTTGTAATTACAACCAGATACAGGCTTGATTAAGAAGTGTAATTTCTGGGAACAGCAAGGATCAAGGTGAGAGAAACAGCAGTGCCCTTCCCACTCCCAGAGTCTTAATAAAGAATAATACAGAATCATTGTGAAGCATTGTATCTACTGCTTTGTAACGTTTTTAAAATAAATATAGAAATAGTTCTCTGCGGACTTGCAGCTTTCTGAATTTACGTAATTTGCTAGAAATGCCTGGTTTGTCTTTAAATGTAAAAGTGCTTACTCTGAATATAGTCTACTGATTTAGGATTTTTTCACAAAACTGCTTGCTCTTAGAAATGTTAAAATGAACTTTTGTGGTTTTAGGCCCAGCAGAGGTTGAAAGGCCCCTTTGCTGCAGGGGTTAGGAACTTGCCTTTTTCGGCTGAATACTTGGTTGAAATCAACAAAGTCTTGCTGGCCATGGCTGATATTGAGCTACTGCTGAATGCACCAGAGCTAAATACTGGCATCTATGAGGACTTTTCAACTCAGGAAGATGCACTGAAGGTACTCCATTCCTTATGCATTATGTTCAGAGTGGAGAAGGGAGTAGCAGAAGAAAGAAGACCACCTTAGTGACTGTGTAGCTGTATTTGTGGTTTTGCTCAGTATATGCTGGATCAATACAGACTGGAAATTAAATAACAAAGAGTTTTGTGGCTAATTTTTTCTTCTATGCAGAATCTGGATACAAAGTGGCATGTGTTGGAGCTTGGGGGGAAGGGTTGGGAGAAGAGGGGTTTAACTTCTGTTGGAGAAAATGTGGTTTTCATCATGCAGTCTACATCATATGTAGAGATACATTAAAGCCAATCTCCTTATGTTCCTGCTTGGTTTCTTTAATATAGCTGCTGTTCTACATGCCATATGAAAACAGTTGCTCACATGCGAAGAGTGAAAAATGGAGATTCTTGTCTTTTATATGAGGCCACAGGATAATGGTACCAGTTATGATTAGCAAAGCATATATTTGTGCTCAATTTTAAGCTTCCACTTCTCATTGTCACCCAGTGGATTTATCTGTGTGATTAATGATGAAGAAACAGTTAAGGATTTGCCCTTCTTCTAAGGGAATGAAGGACTTGTGTTTGAAAATACTGAATCCTGCTATCAAATGTGAGTTAAGTATGTAGAAGTCTGTGTTGTGGTTAATTTTGATCACACAAAGGAGCATGATATGGCGATTGCCACAGAAACATCCATTGGAATTGGGAATTGCACGTGGTATAGTGCAGTTTATATGTATCAGCATGGGTTAGGAAGCATAGTGGAGTCCAGACTTGTGGCAGTCCAGCTTTGCCTCTCAGCAAAAGCTACCTAAGCAGTTTCTGCAACTGATATATAGGTCCTTTAAAAGCTTTTAAGAATCTCAGTCCATTTTTCCAACCTGCTTTTCTTTATGTCGAGTGTATGCTTTTCTTTTTCATTCTTTCATTTATTTTTTTTATTTGGCGTTGGTTTCTAGTCTGATCTTGAATTTTTTGTATGTTCTAAGGATGTTTTCAGAAGAAGTGAATGGCAGAGCATTGTATTTTTAGAAGTGTTACTGTTTTAAATTCAAAATGATAAGTAAATTCCACTGTTTACATGGACTCTGTCCTCCAAATACAGAAAGAAGACATTCTTACAATAGCATATTCATACATATTGTAAGAAGACTTTCTTACAACAGCATCTGGTTGAAAGGTATTTTCACATCATAGTTCAATGATGTTTGAGGTAGATTGTTTTAACTTTGTCATTTAAATCTAAAACTTTTGTGTAGCTTATGCTTTTGCAGTTCTGTGCATATGGGAGGTTACATGAAGTGTAATAAAGTCAGGTTTTGTCTCATTTTTTTCATGAGTAAAAAATATGTACAGTATCTTCATAACCCGGGGCAGATTTGCTTAATAATGAACGTACTGCAGTTTTGAGCAGTATGGTGTGCCCCTTTGCCTCAGGAACAGATTGGATATATAAAATACTTCATACGCATCATAAAAGACCCGAGAAGGGCACATTCTTAAAATTGTGATGGACTATTCAATTCAGTTGCTAAAACTGATTTAATCTATAAACTGCTGGAGGTCATGGTCTTACTGTAGATGCTGATTTTTGGAACAGTATTTTGGAAGTATTTAAGTTTTTTTGTCTTCTGCTGGTATTGACTCTCCCGATGGCTTGTCATTACTGTGCTTGCAGAACATAAAAGATACTTTGGATAAGCTTGGGGATCAAATTGCGGTCATACATGAGAAGCAGCCTGATGTTATTCTAGAAGCATCTGGACCTGAGGCGATACAAATAGGAGATGCGCTAACCCAGCTGAATGCGGAATGGGACAGAATTAATAGAATGTATAATGATCGTAAGTGGTAAGTCAAAGATGTTTGTTCCTGTGCACATGTAGTAAATATTTTATTACTTGAATATAAGCATTTTACAAATATACTCTCATGATGAAGATAGAATTTGAGAGTAATCAGCTTTAATATGTTAGTGTGACACAATGATTGACAGCATTAGTGAATGTTGAAACCGTTAACGTGCTAATTGTAGTTTAGGTATTTTTGTACTTTATAAAATAGAATATTTTGTTGATAAGACATAAAATTTTTGTTTTGTAAAGGTAATGCAAAGCAAAGTTCTAGAAGAAAAATGTTAAGACATCTTTTCCCAAAGAATGAAAGAATGCTTTTGAAGGAGGGAAAGAGTTTGAAAGGATGGGGAACTTTAAAATACAGCATGTATGATAGTTGCCTATAATCTTTGTTGTAAGTAATTAAATATGAGAGATGACCAGATTAGAACACTGTGGTTGAGAGAACAAGAGAATATAATATTCAGTGCTTAAGAAAAGATTATTTCCTATTTCCTTTCCACAAATATCAAACAGCTGTAATTTCACTTATGCCAAAAAGGGGAGAGGGGAAAATTTAAACTGGGCTTTGATTTCTCCCCACTCCTTGCAGAAGATATTCTAAACTGAAAATATTATTTGAATCAACTTTAAATGTTTAAAACCAAACTCAATGCCACTTAGTTAAAGTTGGAACAAAGTGTGACAGAAAGGCATTTTAAGTTGGAATTGGTAAAAGTATGAAAGTGTGTGTTCAGAAAGTTACCACCAACCTGAAGGAACTGCTGCTGCTGCTCTAAACAGCAGTAGACTCTGAGATTGCTGCTATGGAAAAAAACTTTTAATGACTGAAAATTATTTTATGAAACTTAAAATTAAATGTAAAGGCTCATACTGTAGTTAATTTACTTCTATAGTATTTGCTTTTTAATAGTGATACAAGATAATAGTTAATGAGTAAGTTTTGTAGAGCATAAAGTAATGTTTAGCCATGTGCACTTGTTTTATAGCACCAGAAGTCCGATGTCAAACATCAGTAGTGTATTTTGAAAAGCTTGTTTTTAGGGAGAGTGTATTACACAAGCTAATGTTTTCAACTCAGAGCCCTAGTGTATGTGTAAGAATATAAAAGTCAGTTGGTGGCAGTGTGTACGCAGAGACTTCTAGAAATTTTGGGCCACATCAGTGTCCCATCGAGGTTTAAACTCAGCAGGCAGTGTTGTTTCACTTTCTTTTTTATTTTTTTTAATTTGAAAACAAGCAGTGGTGCCAGGTAGGTAGCACTTCTGTGCTCTTGCTGGCTGCCTGTGGTTACCTTCTGTTTTGGACACAACTGCTACAGAATCTGGTGCCCATCTGTATTTATATGCCTGCAGCTATTTTGTATGATGCATGCTAAGCTTTAGATAGGCCTTTTTTCCTTCCTGTAACTTAATTGAAAAGCTTTAACTAATATTCTCCTTTTGTAAGTATGAGTTTAATTTCATTTACAACTTAAATTTGATTTCATTAAGTAGCCAGGGTTAACCAGAAACTTCCCATTGGAAAAGAGAAGTGTATCAAAGAGTAAGTTCAATGTTTATGATTAGCTGGCAAAATGCAAGAGATTACCTCTTCAGCTGGTTCACTGAATACAAATTAATCTTCAGCTTCAAAAAGCTTGTAAAGCAGTGCATCTTAATGAGAATAATATTGGGTGTGATTTTCATACAAAAGGGACTATTGGACTAGCAATTTTCTGCTAAATGGTATGTAGCTTCCTGAATATATTAAGTGCTGTAATTTTAATTTTAATAGAAGGCTGTACTTTGATTAATGAAGACACCATTAGTATCAATATTAAAATGCTGTATTTTGACATTAGTATTTTTATACCCTTTCTGTTACTGAGAAGAATTTTTAACCAAGTTTATTCTTGCTCTTCCTGGTGTTGCAATAAGTATAAACAAGAAGGCTAGAAGACTTTGTCTTCTTAATCTTTAGCTTTTTTTCTGTGTCTGGAGTGGGCAGAGATTTTGACAGAATTAGGAAAAACATCTTGAGTCTGTGGCATAAAAAGGATTTTGTTTTCAGAGGTAGTAATGATTTTGTGATTGAGTTCCAGCTAAATAACTAAACCTTTAATAAAAGCTCTGATGTTGAATTAAACTCTATTTAGCTAAACTTCTAATTGTTCAACTAAATGCAGTTTACTTCAGTTTAACTTGATCATATGTGTAAAGTGAAATGTGTGTGTGTATTTATGGGCTTAATACTCTGTTGAGCTGTTTGTAACAATGCTGCTTCTGCTATGGCCTTTGCCCCAGTGGTGAATGTTAAATAAGAAAACAGTGTCAGAAAGGCATAAAGTAGCTAGCTTGTTTTCTATCTGTTGATTGCTGTGTGTTAGAATTATAAAGCAAATAGGGCTGATTTTGTTTGTTAACATAGTAGAACTCTCATTTTAGTTAAAAGCAGCCTTCTGACTGTGATAATTCAGCCTGTTCAATGATAGAAGTTCTTGCCCTTCACGTTAAACACATTCATTTGGGGCCATAAAGATGATAATGATAATGAAATGCCTGGTAAATTATTGTTTGATTAGACTGTATAAGATCTACCTATGTGAGCCCACTGGTAATACAGGCAGTTCTGTATGATCAAAATAACCTTCACTTATTAAATTCCAGGCACCAGTACCCCATGGTTTATGAATAATAATAAAAAAAAACCAACTTAGCAATTAATCATATTTCATGTTCCACACCATCTGATATCTGAGCCATTTTATGATAAATCAAAAGAAAAGGGTTCTAGAGAGCAATTTGGTTCAGCTAATCAATCTTCTTATTTTAAGAGATCGAAACAAAAGTTTGCTTAGGACTGCCATTGTTTTACTTCAGCTGGAAGTTAAAGGCAATCTGTGGTGTGGGGTGCTATTATGTCAGGAAGCCTTAGATACTGGCAGTTAGTTAACCAGCCTCTCTGCTTCACAAGGCAGGTTTCTACTCACCAGAGTAGGAATTGTAGCCTTTTCACCAAAATGGGTAATTTTTGTATACTTTGTTTTAAACAGTCGTTTTGATAGAGCAACAGAGGCATGGAGACAGTTCCACTGTGATCTCAATGACCTCTCCCACTGGATAACAGAAGCTGAAGTGTTACTAGCTGATGCCCGAGGTCCAGATGGCAACCTGGAGCTGCAGAGAGCTGGGCTGCATCAACAGGTATGTGTGATTTGTTTAGAAAATGAGCAAGCTTCAAAAAGTCTGGATTTTTGTCTAAAATTCTAGTTTTCTACATAGATTTGAAATGAGGCTGTGCAATTCCACTTTAAAAAGTGCTAGCTCTTAAAATTTCTTTTTCAGTTGCTGTTTAAAATGGTTCTTGGGGAAGAACTCAACTCCTGCTTATAGTATGGGGTTTTATGATGACTCTTTGGATGGTTTTGAGATAATTTGATATTTCAAATGTTGGCATAATTTTGGATGTTTCATAAATTTTGTGGCAGCTTTAAAAATATATTAAACAGTTATGAGATAAGTATATTATTTTTGCTTATTTTCTACTCATAATTAAAAAATTGGAACCCAACAATGGTCAATTACAGCAAATTATTTGCTTAAACTGATTTTGCCAGATCCTGATTTGCTTAAGCAATCTAGAAAGAGGATATTACTAAAAGCAGAATTTTCTGTTTAGCTAGACTACTTTACTTCCTTCTAAATAATAATAAGAAAACATTAAGGATCATATTTTTTTTTTTTCCCTTTGGGAAATAAATGGCTATCCGAGAGTTAGGTATGTGCTGTGAAAGAAATGTGATGTTCTGTCTAACATAAGGTTTGTATCTTATTCTTGTTGCTGCTTGGAGGTTTGGCTTTTTTTAGGGCATTTCCCTTACTGCTGATTTAGTTGCAGAGAAGTTTGTACTAACAATATAAGGTTTTTGTAGTGGTTATGGATATTTGAAGGTTTTATTCTGACATCTTCTGACTTGCTTTTAGTTTCATGGATTTTCTGTGATGTGTGGGACTATGGCAGCATAGCCATAATTATCCTAGCAAAAATACTGGTAAGGTGCAGATAGTCAAGAGCACGGTAACCTAGAGTACATCACACAGGAACTTGTCCAGGCGGGCCTTGAATATATCCAATGTAAGAGACTCCACAACCTCCCTGGGCAACCTGTTCCAGTGCTCTGTCACTCTCACAGTAAAGAAGTTTTT
>JAVHNF010016892.1:6506-16639 GCA_034783455.1 Micropsitta finschii | reverse complement strand
TGGAATTTGCCACATGAACTCCAGTTTTATGAATGTTTCAATTAATGTTACGCTCCCAAATCTGCTGATCTTTTTTCGTTGTTGCATGGACCTGAGTTAATTCAGAATTAAGGCATCGACTGGATTGTGGACACAACAGACAAGGTTTCTTTTTTCAGTTAAATTTCTCTCTTGCTTTAGGTTTGTTTGTCTGGGAGTCTTTTTCACTGAGCAGAGTTAGTCCTGTGAAGCAAAGGAGTTACCAAGTGTGATTTGATAAGAGCTCATATCAGAGTCCTGGTTTAGAGTCAGAGTAGAGCTCAGGAGGGTGACATGATTGTCCTTTTTATGGATCATAGTGTCCAGAACTCTTAATTTGGCAAAGATGAATTCCAGTAGTGATTGCAGAAATATTTGAAACTAGTTTATCTAAAGTTGTCGTATTTCTGTGTTTAAAATATGCATGAATGTGTACTTTTATGTATAAAACACAATGCATCATTAACTATATACCAGTTCCTTCTCCTGGGGAAATGGCTTTTTGTATTGCTGTCTAGCAAATAAACACTGTACTGAATTAAAGAAGTATTGCTTGATTTCCAATGCAGTGCACAGAGAGTATAGAAGCTTGCTAATTATTTTAACTTCTTAGCTCCTTTGGATCTTTACCATCTGAGCTACAGTGGATGTGGATGCGTCAGCCACTTGTCATCTTTCTACATTATGCATAAATGTCTGAACTGTTACTTTACTAACAATGACTAAATAGTTCATGCATTCAGGTTCTTTATGCTGAAAAGTATGGGTTTGGGACAAGGTAACTTTCAGTTTTGACCATGTAGAATTTGGAATACACTGTTTTCAAAACCAGCATGTGAGTAATGTTTGTAGGTATCTTCCTGATACTGTTGAGCAGCACCTTAGTGTTGCAGAGACTCCTCAGAAGATGTTTGGAAGTGAAATGCCAATTGCCTTCATCAGGAATCATTTCTGCTACTGTGCTGCTTATGTTGTTGAAGGCTATTTTGTTGCAGGGTGTGAATTTCCGTTAATTTCTTTATTACACAGTATCACATATTCTGGATTAATAACCTGCGTGGATGCTGTGGGAGCAATGTACATGGAGGATGTACTCCATTCTCTTTTGGACATCTGAGTTATGGGTCAGAGTCAGTCGGGGAGAGAGGAATTAGAAAGATGTTTTGCAACACCTAATGCCTAAACTACTTTGTATGGCTGCTCCACAGTGACTCAGGCACTTACCACGCAGGAGCCTGAATAGATTCTGGCAGGGCTGTAGGCTCCTGGGTTGCATGTTTTTTTCATAGACCAGTTGTAGAGGGAATGTGCTTATCCAAGAAAAGTAACATTTGTTTTGTGGCTGTTTATCTGTGTTTTTAACAGGCAGAAGAAGCAGGACTCGCAGTGTCTGTTCTGTTATGTGTGAGAGCCCTTCAGATCCGCTCAAATGGAAGCGATGAGATGAAGACATCAGTCTGTAAAACAATTGCATGCCTTTTACCAGAAGACCTTGAAGTCAGAAGAGCTTGTCAGCTCACAGAATTTCTACTTGAGCCAACTTTGAGTGGATTTAATGTGTTGGAAGAGCTCTATATGCAACCAGATCAAAAATTTGATGAAGAAAATGCACTGGTTCCAAACTCCCTCCGTTGTGAGCTGCTGTTAGCTTTAAAAGCGTATTGGCCATTTGATCCTGAATTTTGGGACTGGAAGACTTTAAAGCGACATTGCCTTAAACTGTTAGGGAAAGCAGCTTCTGATTCCGAGGACGATGCAAGTTGTAATATGTCAGTCAATGAAACCGATATGTTAGAAACTTTCTTTAGTGACTATGAAGAGTCAAAGGAACATAAATACTATGATGGAAAAGACACGATGAACCACCCTAAAGAAAAAGTAAGAGTAAAAAAGCCAATTGGTTCTTCAGAAAGATACCAGAGATGGCTTCAATACAAATTTTTTTGTGTGCTTTGCAAAAGGGAGTGTATAGAGGCCAGAATCCTGCATCATTCAAAGATGCATATGGAAGATGGTGTTTATACGTGTCCGGTGTGCACAAAGAAGTTCAAAAGGAAGGAGCTTTTTGTCCCGCATGTAATGGAACATGTTAAAATGCCACCCAGTAGAACGCACAGACCTAAAAAGAAAATAATCCTGAAGAAAGAGAAATCCCCACAAAAGATAACAGCTTCCAGCAGCCCACCTTCAGCCTGTCAGGAGAAGTCACATCAGCTGCCCGAGAGCTTTGACAACGACACACAGGAGTACGTCACGTTCAGCCAACTGGAGAATTGCCAGCTACAAGACAGAGACATCTACCCCTGTCCTGGAACGGACTGTTCCAGGGTATTTAAACAGTTCAAATACCTAAGTGTACATCTGAAAGCTGAACATCAAAACAATGATGAGAATGCAAAGCACTACTTGGATATGAAAAACAGGAGAGAAAAGTGTGCTTATTGTCGCCGACACTTCATGACATCCTTTCATTTGCGGGAGCATGAACGGGTGCACTGTGGACCTCAACCCTACATGTGTGTGTCGATGGATTGTTATGCGAGATTTGGGTCAGTTAATGAGCTTCTCAATCACAAACAAACACATGATGACCTTCGTTATAAATGTGAGCTAAATGGCTGTAATATTGTTTTCAGTGACTTAGGGCAACTTTACCATCACGAGGCACAGCACTTCAGAGACGCATCGTACACCTGCAACTTCTTTGGTTGCAAAAAGTTTTACTATTCCAAATCTGAATTTCAGAATCACCTCGCCGTGCATAATATTGAAGTGTCAAATGGGGAAGTGAAGCAAGTAAAACTTGAAGAGTCAGTTTCAAAAGACAAATGCAGTTACCTTCCAGAGTCGCAGCTGCTTGAACAGTCTGAAAATTCCAGTCTGAATGATAACTTGGATCCTTCAGGCTCCCAAGAAATCCCACAGATTAAGGAAGAAACGCTCTCTGACAGTGAAGATCTAGACAGTGAAAGTAATTGCAGTCTTCATAGTGGCGAGCACAGGTCAGATGCTGCAGTAAACCAAGGCCAGGTGTCTCCTCTACTGATCGAAACAACAGCTCACCATCAGTCAGTTCCAGGCTTTCTCATGTCCCAGGAAGGAGTCTTCCATCGAGCAGATGTGAAACAACAGTGTTCCAATGTGGCAGCTTGCTTTGATGGAAAACGAATTTCCTGTGGTTTCGAAGGCTGCTGTTCCACGCACAAAAATACCAGAAGTATGCAAAAACACCTGCGCAGGGTCCATCCATATAACTTTAAAGGGAAAAGAAATATGGAGATGAAAACTAAAGACTTTCTCAACCTGCTGAGTGAGGCTCAGGATGGTAAATCCCCTACAGACATTAACACACAGTTAGGTCATAATTCAGATACAAATGCTGACTCTCCAGAAAGTGTGTACTGTAGTGTAGATGTTAAAGGAAGCAATGGCCTGAAGGAAGAAACTTGTCCTTCTTCCCCAGAAACATCTTTTTATGACAGTTCTAAAGACTCCAATATTGAAGATAACATGTTGGAGCTAATGTTAGGCTTGAAGCATCTAAGCTTAAAAAATTCTAATATTCAGAATTCTTCAAGACACAAGCCTTTTTTGGGTTCTTTACAGTCCTATTCATCTAGGGATGGCAAGTGCCCTGAGTCAGTAGATGAAACTACCTCAAAATTTCAGCTTCAGGAGCAACAGGATAATTTACCCAGCCAGTACCTTACTCAGCTGGCAGCTAAACCATTTTTCTGTGAATGTCAAGGGTGTACGTGCGAGTTTGTGACCAGAGAAGCTCTCTTAATGCATTATGTTAGAAAGCATAACTACTCAAAGGAAATGGTTCTTCAGTTAAATATGTTCCAGCATCGGTACTCGCCATTCAAGTGTCATATTTGCCAAAGAGCATTTACGAGAAAAACCCACCTTAGAATTCACTATAAAAACAAACATCAAATTGGCTCTGAGAGGGCGGCTCACAAGGTATGTTCCAATGAGAAGTTTGATCACGTAGGTTTATGTACAGATGACATCCATAAAGCCGGCACTGTCCCAGCCCCTGTCCGTGCATCCAGCGTGGAATTCAGTGACCGTTCACACCCCTCCGAGCAGCCGTGTCGCGTGAAAAAGGAAGACTGTAGTTCCGAGACAGATGGGGAGTCCAGTGAAGAGACAGACAATAATATAACAAGAAAAACCTCTAACATAGCTTCTCTGGACAGTCACAGGGAAGAACTGGAAGCAAGACAGGGAAGAGGAAGCAAAAGAACAGTTGCTAAAGGAAACTTATGTTATATATTGCATAAATACCACAAACCATTTCATTGTATACATAAAAGTTGCAACTCGGCCTTTACTAGCCAGAAAGGTTTGATTCGCCATTATAGAACTGTTCACCAGTATAATAAGGAGCAGCTCTGCTTAGAAAGAGACAAAGCAAGGAAAAAAAGGGAACTTGTCAAATGTAAAAAAATATTTGCATGCAAACACAAAGACTGTGGTAAGCGTTTTCTGTGTTCTAAAGCTCTCGCTAAGCATTGTAGTGATTTCCACAATGAACACTTTGAGGATCAAAAACTGCTTTCTGAAGCTGAATCTGCAAGGTTTGCTTGTAACCAACCCCACTGCCCTGCTGCGTTTTGTACCTTTAATAAGCTCAAACAGCACCTAATAGATGAACATGCCAGTGAAGAAAAATTAAACAAGGATTTTGAAATCCATTGTGACCTTAATGGCTGCGATCGGATTTTCACCAATTACAGCCACTACTCTCAGCACGTGTATTTCCGACACAGTGAATACTACGACAGCCTCTTCAGAAATCAGAAAGAGGAGGAAGAAGAACAAGATAAAGCTAAGAATGAGCAAAGTTATTTGAAAGACGGTTTTGACGTAAGCAAGCAAAACGGGAAGCCGTTAAAAGCTAAAAGAACTAGCAAAAGTAGAGAAAAGCATTTGATGAACTTCAAAACAAAGGAGGAAGCCCTACAGATGTGCAAAGAGAAGTCTAACCAGACCCAGTACCCTTGCATGGTCCAGGGATGTTTGTCTGTTGTCAAATTGGAAAGCAGCATAGTGAGGCACTACAAGCGCACGCATCAGATGACCAATATGTATATAGAGCAACGGCTTCAGAAGCTTGTTGTCTGTGTTAAGTGTGGTGTCATGACTGAGAAGCAGCCCTGCTCCGACACGGCTTCAAGCTCGGCTAAAAAAGGTGTCGATGTTCCTCCAGAGGATAAATCAGCCAATCCTGAGCCTGTTCAGGAAAGTGACAAACCTCTTGTTCCAAATACTGACTGTGAACCTCAAGATGTAAGCAATGAAGACCAAAAAAGACTTCCATCGAGTAATGTGAGTTTTGATGCCAGTGCCTTTACGTATTCGGGCACTTTAAAATGTAACCACAGTTCAGAGAACACCTCTTTTGAAGAGCAAAACATCAGGGAGACAGTTACGTGTAAAACTGAAGAGCTTTCTGAAAAGAGTGAAAAAGAGACTAGCTCTTACTTGCCTGGTTTACAATTAGAGTTGCCAAGAAAGAAAGACCCAGAAGGAAGTCAACATAGCGCAGTTAGTCAAACTACAAAAAGAAATGTACTTTGTGCTACAAAAGACAAATTTCATAAGCCTCCAGTGTCCAAACCATTTGATTTAAAGACATTTAAACCAATGGGATTTGAGTCTTCATTTCTGAAATTCATTCAGGAAAGTGAGGGAAAAGATGACGATGATGACGACGATGTAGTGGAGGAGGTAGAATGGGACTCTACTGAGCAGTTGCCAGTAGATAAGACCTTGAAAAAAGAGGGAGACAATCAAGGGGAGACACCAGTAAACAACTTTGTAGATGACAAAAATGTAATCATAGCACCAAATAGCCATGAGCAGCTAACAGAAATCCAGCCCCTCTTGTCAGAGTCATCATCTGCCCCTTCTTTAGAAAATTTGAGGGCTATCTTGGACAAGGCACTAACGGACTGTGGAGACCTTGCCTTAAAACAGCTGCATTACTTAAGACCAGTAGTTGTTCTTGAAAGATCCAAGTTTTCCACACCCCTCATAGACTTATTTCCAACAAAAAAGGCAGATGAGCTTTGTGTAGGAAGTACGTAAGTAGTTTTGCTTAGAACAGATTGCCTCCACTACTGCTATACGGGGAGAACTTCAAATTAGAACAGTAATTGTTACAATACACACTGTTTAGGTTAGTTTAGACTGTTTAATTCCATGAATGTATAATATCTGTCAAAAGTATTGGCCAAGTTAATTTAGCTCCCCATTTTTTTCAATGAACTATGCTGATTTTGGTGCTATTTAACACATCAGAATACTGGGGGCTTCCTCTTGAAGAGTAAATGTGCATGATTGTATATGGAACAAGTACTAGGGTACCAGGGTTTGGGGGGCGATGGAGTTATTACTTGACTTGAATGTGCACCCTAGGGTGCTTTGTGTAACATATTGTACACTACAGCATCTTATATTTTTTGAGTTTTGAGTTTCAATAAATTACAGTTTTTCACCCATTTGTTTACTGTACAGTAAATCTTTAATGTCGTTTACTTGTAATTGAATTTGGGACCATTCTGAGTGCATTGGACAATGTTGCTTAAGTTTTATGCATTTGTAGATAATTTATCAGATTGAAACAGTATAGATAAAAGTAAAGTATTATTTTATCACATTCTCTGTGCTTTTTTCAGACTTGAATTATAATGAGTACAGGTAGGAAGCACTTGTCACTTGCAGATGGGAAAGTCCTAGTTACCTTTGAAGGGAGAAGATGCTTCTGAGACTGTGTGGCACAAAAGGGTTTGAAGAGCATTGCCAGAGATTTGTGTCACATGAAAGTATCAGTGCACATTTTGGGTTCTCTGGTCAGCTCTTTTGATAACGAATAAACCAGCTGGAAGATTCACCAGAGGAGTAATCTGATATTTTATCATCTGTTTCTTGTTTTTCTGTGTGTCATTTCTTATCGTACTTCTGGATATACCATGAGGCCCGGGGTCTGTTTCCCCTACTGGTATTTTCCAATCTCCCATTAGTGAGGATGCTAATGACCAAACAGCAGTCACAGCAAGCCTTGCAAATGTTCATCTTCTCCAGTGTAGCTGACAGTGCATCTCTCTGCCTGTTCTGACATGAACATAGGAGTGGGCTCACTTAAAATTGGTTGTCAAAAGCCACAATTCAAAATGCAGGTTTGGGGGTACCATGTGTCCTTGTAGAGTAACAAAATAAAATACACAGTGGTGCAGCCTTGCTACTCCCTTTGGAGCATAGCTTCCTCCTGTCAAGCTCCAGTCTGTGGATGTAGCATTTTAAAACTGAGTTTGCGTTTCTGGTATACTCTTCCTATAAACTCCTGCCACCTTGCCACCAAAGACTGTGACACAACCTAAAACAAAATCACCTTTAGACAATCCTGTTGTGCTTAAGCTGAGCCTTAAAATTCTTCAGTGTTCAGCTTTCCTATTAAAATAACTAATCCTGCCACTTGTGTAAACAAAGTTGCATATGAAGCATGCACTTTATGACAGCTGTATTTTGTAATCCCACAGAGTGGTCACATGTGAAACTTTCAGTTCCTCAAAGTTAACTTGTTCTTACTTAAGTAACAGTTGCTCATGTCTGTAAACTACCACCACTGTACACAGGGCAAGCTCTAGCAGGCTACATCTCTGAAGTCTTCTCTAGACCCTGGTGAGTTGGCTGCTGTCTTAAATTGCTGCAGGCAGGGTAAAGAGACAGACATCATTTCTGTCTGTCAGGTATGGAGACAGTTCCTGCTCCGTTCTTCAGTCCAAGAGCTGTATTTAGGAAGTGGTGAGTGGGTTTTCCTCAGTGGTCAGACACAAGCATCTTGAAAGCGTTTTCCTCTGGTTATGTGGCATTCTGGGCACAACTGGGGTTTTTAATAGAGAGCTCTCAAGTTGCATTCATATTTCTTGTTAAAGATACCAATCACAGCCATAGCATGGTTTGGGTTGAAAGGGACCTTCAGAGCTCATCTAGTCCAACCCCCTTGCAAGCAGCAGGAACATCTACTTCCTACTTACAGGAATTATGTCTTGCATGTTTCAGATACCGATGATGTGTTTCACCTTTGAACTCCCATCATCACCAGCATGCACTACCCTCTGGGCAAGGTGATGATAGATGTTCCCCCATCCAAATGACACAGTTTGAGTCCACATGCTGATTTCTTCTTAGGCTCATTTATCTGATCTTTCTAATTGCCTAGGAAGGGGGGGGCCTCAGAAGGATGTGTCCCCAGTAGTGCTGCGGCAGGCTCTATGGATTTCAGTAGCATCTATTGCTGTCTTCACTTAACATTACAGGACCAAATACGAAGTGTCTTGACTCCAGTGCTTAATTTTCATAAGGGCTCTGTATCTTTCCAATTCCTAAGATACTTCATTTTTATCTGGCTCATGCCTTCAGAATGATACGGGTTGGGCAAAAACCATGACAAGAAAGGCTTAAAGTATTTTAACACTGATGAGTTCTTTGGTCCTTACTACAAAACCATGTAAATGTGTGAACAAAGGAAGTGGGAGAGGGGGAGAAGGGGGCTGGTGCTCTGCTGTTGATGGCAGTGCTCATACAAGTCAGTTTTGAATGCTCACAGAGGTGCCTGAGGCACTGAATGTTGCCACCAGGAGGGTTCTCTGCTTCTCCTCTGTTCCCGGCTGTAATCTGCTTTCATTTGTGTCTGGCAAATGAAACAGCTCTGGCACACTTTTTAACTCCTTGAAACATTAGAAAACTGACCCAGCAAAAGCAACATACAGTTGAGAACCTCTCTACCATTACAGTGCAAAGAAATAGGGCTGCAACTCAAAGACGCAAGTTATTAATGCTATTGGGGCTACAACTAATGTGAGAGATATGTATCCCATTTGGATGCCCTCACATCCCTGCTCAGGCTCAATATTGTGACATCTCTCATTACCCCAGTTTCCCAAACTCTGTATGTCAGTCCCTAAGCAGGCTTCTCTGCTATAATCTGGTTTCTGTACTCCAGTTTTCTTCCTGAGCTTGTTTGCCATCTTGTTCTCCTTTACAAGAGTAACCTCAGGCTTTGTCTCCTTACCCACAAGTGCAGGTCCTGCCCTTTGCTTACTCAGTGGCAAAAATGAACAACTCAGAGCCGAATCACAGCCCCCATTGCCTTTATCTGAGTGGCTCAGCAAGACTTTTCCTGATCCACTCCTTCCCGTGGCTTCTTGTTGCTGTGATAATTATTTTCCTCTGCTACTGCACAAATCCCACCCTCCTCTCTTCACTCTGGCGATGCTTCTGCAGTTCTATTGGGATATTTCACTTTCTGCCCGCTGTGTGGTTCACACCAAAGGACCTTTTCGGGTAGATTTACTTGCTTTTATTCCTTTATTTCCTCTTTAACTGTGTTTTCTTTCCCCTCCTCCCCATTTAGGTTCCTCACTTCAAAGTGGCACCGGAGGAATTCCTGAAGCTGCAGCTCCAGCGGTTCACCACCCTCAACCTCCATCCCAGCAACACCGACATCAGCGTGGCCGTGGCAGGAATCCTCAATTTCTTTAACTGCACCACTGCCTGCCTCATCTGTGCCAAAGCTGAATGTAAGTCATTGCCAGGCTGGGTTCGGCTGCCCCTCTGCACCCAGCGCCTTCTGTTCTATCTCCTTCTGCATGCCTGGTGCCTGCTGGAGAAGGTCCCCCGGGCAGTGCATGTGAGCATCCCAGGGTGTGCGTCTCGCCTGGTTGTGGTGGCAGGGTCTCTTCTGTTTGCAGCGGGTCAGCACTCCATCAGAGCAGCCTGAAACAGCGGTGCCCTGCGGGGCAGGTTTCCCACTCTGTTGCCCCGTGGAGGTGTTTGTGAGAGGGGGAAAGGGGATGAGGAGAGACTTGCCTGCCTTCTGTTTGACAATCTGAAGGGTGTTTTGCTTGCACAGATGGGTTTATGTGAGTTAAAAAAAAAAGGGTTAGGCTTGTTTCTGGAGATTATTTTAGGCAAGTAAAGCTTTTTGAAACATGCCTTTCCCAAACCCATGTGCCGTTTGTGGCCTAAAAGCAGCTGAGACATTTGTGACACTTGGGGCAGACTTCACAGGAGCACTTTTAAGCATTGCTTGAAAGAGGTCT
>JAVHNF010016884.1:23446-34784 GCA_034783455.1 Micropsitta finschii | reverse complement strand
AAAAAAATTACAGACTGTAGTACTGTTTCTACATGTTTCTTTCACTAGAAGTCATATTTCTCTCACAATTTTACAACGCTGGAATTCGCTTTTTGAGGACTAAGAAGACCATTCTCCCCCAAAGACCTCAGTGTACTTTAGCTCATGTACTTCCATTCATGGAAGAGTGTATAAACAAGTAAGCATGCATGGTGCTGCTTTCCTAAATGCTCGGAAGAAAGGCCTTGCTATTTCATGATGTTTTTCAACCATCATCTTTGTAATTCCATTGAACAGTTTCTCTGATAAAAAGCCTGTAGCCCACACTACAAAGGGCTTTAAGTTTATGTATGGCATATACTGTTTCCAACAATCACCACAATGGTCACAAATGGTATTCCTTCTGTAGGATTAAACCATCTCATTAATCATAAGAGAGAATTACCCCTGTGCTAGTATGTCTTCCACCCACAGAGCTGGTTTGGCAGCAAAGCTAGGACAGCATTGTTGGGATGTTCTAACTAACAGTAGAAGATCTGAACATCATGGTATAGTTTTTCAACTGTTTCAGGGAAAGCTGATGGTTTTGTGTCCAAAGACAGAGTTATAGCTTTTAGATTGTAGTAAATGACTACTTACTTATGTTTCTGTGTGTGTCTTATGCTTTCTTCATGGCTCACTTCTATATATGCATGTTGTGCCTTAATAAATATCTTCGCCGTCCCTCAGCTGTAAGGCCATCTGCAAGATGTGCTTTAGCCAAACACATCATATCACTTAGCTGCAATGAATGGAGCACAGTAAAAGAGCTCAGAGGAAAGCTGATAGCTTGTCATATATAGGCATTCAGGTGGCTTTATCAAGCAGTCTTTTCTGGTCTTAAATTTGATGAATGTAAAACTTGCGCTAATGCAAATAAGCTCAACTTTCTCTTGCTACTGTATCATGTGCTATTGAGAAAAGATGATTGGAAAAGCTGGATGCTGAAACAAAGGAGTGGCCTCTGACTGCTCTTAAGCTTTTCAAATATATTATCCTATTTAAAAAAACAAACAACTCAGTTTGCCGTAACAGTTTCAACATCACCAATGACTAATCTATTTGACATGCAAAGGTCATAGTAAAGTATAGGTGTAAATATTTAGTATTTTGATTTCATGAACCTACAAGAACAATTTTGGGTTGATTTGGTTGAAGAAACTCCTCAGTTTTAGTCCCCTAAAGGCTTTTTGTAGCTATGTTCTAAAGAGTATAGTAATAAAAAAGCAAATGAAGGAGGAGGGGACTAAGAAGTCACTAAATATTTGAACTACTAAATAACTTTTCAACAGGAGAACAGAAGAAAATTATTTTAACTGCAAACCCAAGACTTATTTGGTTTAAAAATGTTAAAATGGCACATTTCCTGAATTTCAAAACCTGGTTTTCCTTTGGTTTGACTTCTTTAGTTGCATTACTGATACATTAGAGACATAGATTATGGGCAACTATCTCCACCCACTGCAGCAACAAGACAGCAGCAAGAGTTTTGTGATGGCCTTAATTGGGATTCTTCTGCAGGTACTTGAGATTGAAATAGTTCTGTGTTTTGTGTTTCTCCCTTCCACATACATACTGCTTCATGTCAATTATCGGTTAACAGTTTGTTAACAAATAGATAAGAATTACATGTGTGCTAGAAATCGATTTTATTCACATACTGAGTGAGCTTTCCCATTAGATGTCAGGAAAGATTATTTTTCTATAACTAATGACCATGGCTGTGTTGATGGGACAAAATTTGATGTCATTGGTGAAGCATTATTAATGAAACCCACTTTAAGAAGTCTGGATGGCTCTTATACCTAGAAACAAACACTGGATATTTTTTTTTTCCTTACTTTCGATGGTAATATTTGTATATATTTGCATTGCCCTAGAAATCAATTCCTGTCATGACTTGACTGAACGGACCATCTGTTCTGCTAGGAAGAAACTAAGGCACCACTTGCCTTGTAGTCAAAGGAGCTGCTCTGCAGGCTGCAGATGGAGGAACCTCCAGTAGTAGAACAGAAGCGCGAAGGGCTGGGTAAGGTATACAAAAAAATACTGCCAAATTGTTCCAGCAAAAGTCCTTATGTTTTATTCTTGTGTGAGAAGAGAAATAGAAGTTGAGGTGTTCAGAACTCTGCAAAGAGAGGTTGGTTCATAGGTATTTAAGAAGGAAGCAATCTAATAACCAAACAGGGGGTTCTTCCTGGCTGAAACCAAAATGGCCTTGCACTTTGCAGGCTCTCCCCTCTCCTTGTCCAACCAAGCACTAGTGTATAATGTCTACTAGTTAGTAAATGTAAGTCAATATATATGTGAACAAAGTACTGTTATTTCTAATCCAGATACAACAGATGCAGACTTCTCTAACAAGATATTCTTGTAAGACAGCATTGGCCTCCAGAAGGAAAGGACGTCTCATGGTAGAGGTGTTGTCCTTCGTTCTCAGGAATGAAACACACTTCTGATGAGAGCAGGTATTGGAAATTGCTTTATCTTTACTCTTTCTTTTCTTTTCCTTTTTTTTAAAAAGGTAGTTTTGCAATTTTAACTAATAGACTTAGGTCCATCTGGAGACTGATGAACACTGTCTCTGGGATTAAGATGTCTTCATTGCTAGACAGCTGAAGGGAAATACATTTTCTCCACTGCAGTGTGTCTATGTATCCTGCCTATTATCAGGAGCACTCTTCTGAGCTAGAGAAATTAGCAGTGGCCTCTGCAAAGCATCAGCACTTCACTGTAGTCCCAGAGAGGAATGATACATCTTTTTCCAAGATATAGTTTTGAAAGATGCATCCCTTCCGGCCTAGGACACCAGAGGTCTTCTCTGTTTTCTGTGCCAAGACCTCCTTCCACCCATATTGCAAACTGGCAGCACACAAAGAGCAGCTAGTGGAATATCCTGTCAGCCAAATGGATTACCAAAATTAAATGCCCTACTTGTGTACTAGCCTTCATGTAATAGAGCACTCAGAGTTTCATTCCTTGCTGTCTGCTAATCAGTAGCACTCTTTTGCTACCCAGTACATTTTGTATTGTTTCAAATCCTAAATTTGAAGCATAACACCAGTGTTATTTTTGGACTGACAGAGCACCAGTGCATTGTAGAAGATCAATAGAGAGATTTTGGCAGTGGAGTAGGGAGCAACAGGAGCTTGTGGTGCTGCCCTTTGTGCTTGGAGTGAAGGCAGGAGTGGAGGCTTGTGATGGGAGGCAGGATTGTGCTCTGCTTTCCATCAGGCACAAGCAGTTTGCAGTTGAAGGCAGAGGAGATTTGTGTTTTGTGCACCTCTTGAGCACCATGAAAGTGACTGACTGCTTTTTCATTTTGAAACTGAAAAGGGAGGACATCGGCTTGTGTTCTGCTGCTAAAATCAATTGTTTCAATGGCAATTTTTGCTTCTGAATCCTGATGATCATTACATTTTACTGATTGTGAGTTTGGAGCATCTGCAGACACAGGAAAATTTTAGCAGCTTTTATATGACATCAGTTGTAATATCTTTCTATATGACTATCGGATAAGTACTTCTCCATAGAAGTGCTTCTCATTTGTGTAGTTATATGGCAATTAAAACAGGCAATTATTTGGAAGTCAATGGTAATGGCATTTAACCGCATTATCTACTTGACCTGCTATATATACTACTATTCAATATACTACTAAACAGGTAGTATATTGAACTTACAACTGCCTAAAATGAGTGATAGGTACTATAGTAGACCTTGTTGAAAATAACATTTCCTCTGAAAAATCAAATAAACTCTCAGGAGCCTAAACTTAGTACTAAACTTTTACTCTGATCATACATATGTCTATGAATTCACACTGTCTCTTAGTTCAGAAGTAGGTTTGTTTGTTGCAACCTCATCCTGTCATTGCATTATTTAAATAGTATATTAGATACTGTATAAATATTTATGCACGGATGTTGTCAATGGGTAATATATATCCTGAAAATTGAGAACAGTTGGCTTTATAAATCAGGAAGGCATATAATCTTTTGTAATATTGATTTAAGCCAGAAGAAGAGGCAGTGCTGATTAGTGTGAATAGTTAGGTTTAGTTCTTTGTTAGGTTAAACCAGAAGCACTGGATTCTGAGTAACTTTATATTGATTTCACTAAGAAATGATGCTTTCACTAAGAAATTATGCTCCCGGCTACTTAATGCATTTGAAAAAGCTTATATGTGTGTATATACACACTACAAGGTGAATAAGTCCCTTTCTGTTGTCAGGAAATCATACACTTGAAGAATGGCTCAGTCTTTATGTTAGGACATGGCTTTCTTTTTGATCTTTGGCAGTGCATCTTCTATACTTTTACATTCAGCTCAGAACTGTTGCTATCCAAAGATACCTACTATTATAGACTGATCCTAACCTGGCTTCATACCTCAGCGCCTGCCTTCAGCTAAAGTTCTTACAGTGGCAGCTGAGGAGTTTGACTGAAGGAACCTGCTGTTTGTAATATAGCTACAAAGGGCAGAGTTTCATACTGACTTGCAAGAACAGAAGATTTATTCTGGACTTAAGAGATGTTACTTTTATGCATATTTTGGGAAATTGCAGGGAAATAAGTAGCCTCCTACCCCTTCTCCCTGAAGCAAAGAAATTTGATAGCTGTGAATTGAACAGGCCGAAGCCATTTTGGAGATGGATGTTTAAGCTGTGCAGCATGGATGGGATTGCTTAATAAGTATTCTCTCTTTTTCTTTCATTACATGAAGTTTTGCTTTTCTTGGATCATGAAGATTCTTGTAAAAATGTAACAAGCTACTATTCTGAATATGCCAAAAAATAAACAGATGGATCTCTTTAAAGAATAGTCAATCAATAACAGCAACGGCATCTCATATCTAGCGACCAGGCAGCTCCCTTTCCTTATGCCAGCCTTCTTGGTCTGAACAAAGAGGCTCTTCCAGACTTGAACATGGCAAATGACAAAAAAGAGATTATGATAGCTACAAAACAAAGCATGGCATTTTTATTCTTTTTATAATGTAGTTTTAATGTGCTATACCCTTGGCTATTTATGCATAAGGTTTTCTGTGGAGGACACAAGGCTTGAGCCTGTTGTCAATGTCTTTTTCACATCAAAATGCAACTGTTGTAACACCACTGCCTCAGTGGAGTTCCTATGACTTAAGTGTGATCCTCCCCAGTTAATACCATGCAGAGCTATATTCATGTGTCAAATTAGGAGCCTCTGAATGAAGAAAATTCCAGTTGCTATAGAATACAGTAGGATGTATGTTATACTCGTTAGACACCAACTGATGCATTTCAGATTAGAGCTTTACTTGAGGGTTTGCGTTATCTTTTTGCTTTAGTGGCCCTGTAATCTCCTGTTCTCTTGCCTTCTGATACTTTTCTCAATAAAGAAAGCTTAGTGGTATGAATGACTGAGTACCTCTGCTTCTCCATGAACAACAGCTTTGTATTACACATAACATATATTTCTATGCTATATACTACCAAAACCTGCCTTACCTGCTGTGCTGACAGAATAGCAGCTTTAGAAATGGCTGAAACATGCCCTTTTGAGCTTATTAGACTCTCACAAGCATATTCTTTGTGTTGAGCCTTGGGTTGCCTGTGAGACAGCCAAGTGGATGAAGCACAAGACAGATTCGGTGATTCTTATAGCCACCCTGCATGCTCCCATATTTAATGATGAGGAACAGAAAGCTACTTCTGTGCCTCTTCTGCACAGAGGGAGCTTTCAAACGCTGCTACAGACTTTCATGTCACTCCTTGCTTTACCACCTAAAACACCAAATGAAGGGAAGCTCTCTCACACGGCTCTCATCCGTACAGCAGCAGAGAGAGAAGAGCATGTACGTTTGCCCTCTGATCCCACATCCAAGGATCCAGCACAGAAAGCTGGTGCTGTGCCTCTTCTGCACACAGGCAGCTTTGAAATGCAGCAACACACTTTCATGTCACTCCTTGCTTTACCAACTAAAACACAAAATGAAGATAAATTCTGTTGCACGGCTCTCCGCGGTACAGCAGAAGACGACGTAGAGCATGTACGTTTGCCTTCTGCTCCCACATCCAACCACCCACAGCTAACACAGAAAACTTAATCTACAGCATCCTGAATAGAATTTTTCTGAGATTTCTCATGCCCGTACCACCTCCAGCATTCCTTCTACCCTTCCTGGGAGAGGCACACATTGCAGTTTAGTAAACGGCATGTCTCTGTGCTACAAACATTCTCATTACATATTTTACTAACAGACAGAAACTTGGTACTTACGAATATAAAGTCAGTTTACTCAAGTCATTGTGCATATTGAAGGCATACAGCTCTCCCAAATGAAAAAGCTTTTCCAACGCCTCATAAATAAATATGATGCATATAAGTGCTGCAAAAGCTTCCTCAGTAAATCGAGTGATGTAACACACCAGGCTGCTGGCATCTGTGGCTACAAGCACTATGCATAAAAATGCAGTCCACAGACCAATGCTAGTTCGCAGGGAGAGGTAGGAAAGATCATAATCCCTGTGTGAAGACAGAAACAGAAGTATTAACTGAGCCACAAGTCACTTATATTCTATTTGAAAAAAGATACTGAGGCCAAGCTCAAGAGGTAGTCACTACTTTCCTCATCCTTGACATTAGATCTGAAGGAAGCAGGAACTTTTCTGTCTCCTCTTCCACCAAATCAAAGCAATGTTGCAGCGTGTTTCTAGGATTGAGAGTGCAACTACCTAGCTTGGGAAGCATCACGGGAATGATCTTTCTAGAATTACTTAGATGCTTTCTCCTGGAAGGCAGATGAACCCCTGTTTACCCCTGCAGAACCAAAGCCAGCATCTCAACACAATCAGAACAGAACTTTCATTTAAGTCCTAGCTACTACTTATCACTGATTTTCTCATCAAGGCTCACCAGTGCCTCACAGCTTGGCCAAACCCCATCCATCTCTCAGTCTCTTGGCGCTGCGTTCGTATCTTCATGGACGTATACTTTTAACACACATCTGTTTTCAGTTAAAGCTACTGTAACAGGCTAGCACGTTAGAAAATGCATTGAGAATACAAACATCACTTACCTGCAAAATTTAAATAATATTTTTTCAAATACTAGGACTGGTCCGGTGCTTCCCAAAATAGTAAGAGGTTGCCCAGCAAAGAGAGAATAGGCAATCCCAGTTAATGAGGCTCCAAAGAGAGACTCTATTGCACTCTGTTTGGGGGAAAAGATACTGCTGTAACTAGGCTGCCTTTCAGGTTAGCATTTAGCATCACATCTGCATAAACACAATTTTTTTAAGATGCATTAACTTAGAAACAAGGTGTAAAAACATTGCAATTAATATTGATGCTTGAGACAAAAAATAACAACACAGTTTTGCGGTTACGATACCATGGAAAAAGATTTTGCAAACTTCAATCCCTGAGAAACATAAAGCCATCCAAAACCATGAGAACAAGTTACTAGTCCTGCCAGCTATGGAGGAAAAACATACCAACAATTACCACAAATTAAGAAAATAAAAGTTACTCAACATGTAGTTTACAGAAAGAATAATATGTCTCTAAAAAGAAACCAGACAAATATATTGCAACATACCTGTACTACAACCTGCATCAGTCAACCAAGCATTACAAAAGAAAGAAACTTGACAGGTGGAGGTGCAGGGGAAGCTACAGAACAATACTAGTTTATGCATACATGACACCGAAAATAGATGAGCAGTAAAACAATGTCCCTCCTGGTAATGCATTTCTTTTCACTGAAGTAAGATACTTACTTCAGCTCATGATTTAGGTGTTTTAACACTTTTCTGCTAAAAAGAGGTAACGCTGCACCTCAAAACAGAGGGGCAGGACTTTTTAGATGCTAAAATGATATGAAAATTACTTGAATATAGTTGAAATACACCATTTATAATTATGAGAAGTCATGGATTACAGATTAAAGGGCTCCTGGTGGAATATTTAAATGTTTGCTATTTTACAATTACACAAGCCTAAGAAAACAGTATTGATGCAAAGTTGAGCTCCGAATCAGGAAAGATCTAAAACTGGGCAAAATGGTTTGCTGTACTGGGGCTATTAAAAATGAAAACATAAGTCTGTTGTTAATTACATTAGGGAAAAAAAAAAAACAAACATATAAAATCATAGCCTCTTGTTTTGCTACCTGTGAATTAGTGCTTTTGGTCAGTCAATGCATTAACCTTGGGGTTCTCGATCAGGGTGGCAGGGACAGGAATACTGTGGAGGTGATGACCTCTGAGAATGTGAGGGAAGGTTTCAAAGACAAACTGTGTACCTTACAGTGTCAGCTACTGAGCTTGAACATGTGTGTGCAGTAACTAAATTTTATATTCAATGATGCACACCAAGTATCTGAAGGCAGCAACAAACCCGCAAACAATTCCAGATAGCTAAAAGAAAGAAGGTGTTTAAGAATCAAGCTTTGAAAGGAGCAGATGTTCATAATTACACATAACGCACACTCAAAAGTTACATCAACATTTTGATAACCATTCCTACATTTACAGTGGTAAAAACAGCACACAGAACAATATCATTTATTTTGGCATTTGCTATCAGCTTGAACTGCTACATCAATAAACAAAAAATCTGAGTCAAGAGCACTACTTGAAAGAGACATAACAGTTAACTAAATTTTAATATAATACAAGCTTAACGAACTTGATCTAAGTATCAAAACGATTTTTATAGCACCATAAGCTTTACCTGAACCTTAAAATTTGTAAAGGACATGTCTAAATACATCTTTACTTCCCCCAAGAGGACAGAGCCTTGTTTCTTCATGACAGATTTACGAACAGAAAATACACTTCAGACTAGTTAATTCACAAGACAATCAACAAAAATACTGTTATCACCACTGGTGATTTTAAGTATTCTTTCCCCACCCCCAAAACCGAAGTTATTTACTGCCCAACATTAACACTACCAAGATTTTGTACATGTATGGCTTATATTCAAGTCATTTACAACGAAGAGTATTTTCTGCTCATAAACCTTAGCCACTTTATAGTTAACAACATACCATTAGTGAAAGCATATGCATATCCTGTCCATTACTTAAATACATAATTGACTGCTACCCATACGCTGCAGGCATTATCATCCTCATAGGCCTACTACTCAAGGCCAGTACATGTTCTTGACTATCCACCTTGAGCTTCTGACTTTGCCTAAAGCAGGCCTTGTGGGATGGTGCACCTTTACTGCTATTCATTATTTTACGTAGCCAAAAAGAAGGCAATGCAAGCCTTTTCTCAATTCATGAAAGCCATTCATCCAGTAAGGCAGGATAAACATTTTTTTTACCTCCACTGTGCATCTTCTCCTGTTCACATGGGTTCCCCACATTTTCCACAGCAATTACCTTTTGGGGAAGATCTGCTTTGGGGCAGGCTAATCAAGTGCTGTGGGTAAATTCTTCAAATACAAGTATAAATAAATGAGACAAATGCACACAGTGACTTGCCTCTGAAGGTCTAAAAGCCTGGCCACTACCATTCTTTGTACTCACTATTCTGCCTTGTGTAGCTTCTCCCAGGAGCCCTCCAAAAGTGATTACAGGAGACATACAGGCACAGTATAGGAAAAGAATCGAGGCCAGGCACTGCAGGCTTAATGCATCCTTGAAGTCACTCAAGAAAAAAGGTGCTTTCCTTTGGATGTCAAGTATCAAACCACCAAAAAGCCTAAATAGGTGAGATGAAACTCGTCAAACTGTACACTAGAGGATTCTAGCTAGTTCAAAACTATGGGCTATACATGACTGCCAGTGCCTACTGCCAGCACAAATTAGCTATTTCATAATCCAGATTAAATCATAACAGTTTAAAATGTAAATGAGAATCTTATCTATTCCATTTCAGTAGTATTCTATATATAATCAAGCAGGCTATCCACATTTTTAAAAGCTGGCTAGGTATTTTTGTATATGGGCTAGATACTGAAAAAATTGTCTTTGCAAGTGCTTTTACCTAAATAATGCTTTAAGTCAAATCTGTTTTAAAACATTCAAAAGAAGGAACAGAAGAAGTGTACTAAGCCTCAACCAAGACCTCTGCACTGACACATTTCAATATTACTACTCCAGTAAGCTGATTCAAATTCTCTACGTGCATATGGTTAGATCCATAAATAAATTTAGGTCTACTATTTTTAACAGTGTTTTCACCTGGCGTATAGAGATACGCTAAAATGGAAATACAAAAATATGGAAATATGTCAGTTCAAATGAGTAACTTACTCATTGTAAATGAGAAATTAAAAAGCTTTTGTCAGTTTCCAAAAAATTTACAAAATTCCAAGAGATTTGGTATAATCTGCACCTACCAAAAAATATTTTCTTCTGAATTATAAAAAAAATAATTTAATATTCCTAAGAAAAACAAGAGTCTCATCTAACAATAACTGTGGGCAGAAATTAACCTCTCAGCTCCTCATACTGTTTGCAAAACAGCAAAAGGTAAGTATAACAAGGCCAAAATAGTAAAAATCAACACAAATATTGTAAAGTCCTTCCTGCAAAGGTATGAGAAAGATGCATTTCATTTGGAAGTTCATTATTTTGGGGATAACATCATTGTACATATTTTTCAGAATGTCTCAGTTGGTTTAATCCATACTCTCATGAGATATTAAGGTTTAATCTTAACCAGATATTTCCAATGTTGGACTTTTTAGCAAGTATTTCAGAACTAACTGGGAATAACAATGCAAGTCAACTGAAAGAAATTCCTTCAATTTTAGTTTAGATCTAAAAGAAACCTGACCAAATCCAAAACATAACCAATACCAAAGTATTTTTTTCCCCTTTATATCCCTGGATGTTCCATTTCATACATGTTTAAGAAAACAGATTTAAATTGAAATTTTTAGTACCTAGCCCAATACTGAAAACTGTATATTCCTGTTACGATTACGATAATTGCATACTCTTGACAATTAAAACATAAAACCAAACTCTTAAAGTCAGTTAGTTAAATTAGGCAGCATCTTATATGAAATCCTTCACAAATATGTTGAGAAACATTGCCACAGGCTTGAAAATGCTTTAAGTGGACTGGCATTTATAGGAAAAAATTCAACACTTGAAAAGGGAAAAGGATGCGCTCTGCCACTTATACCATTAATTTTTTATGTTCAAATGTCACCATTAAAAACTGTGAAGGTTTATTACTTTTATTTCTTTATGGTAGCTAGTATTTAGGAAAGTGAACACACCTTCCAGTTCTCTCAAGTTCAGGTCCAGCATGATGGCCTTCTTCTTTGAGAGTCTCTCCTGTAGGAGTAGATCCATTTGGAAATTTAGG
>JAVHNF010016884.1:9342-23346 GCA_034783455.1 Micropsitta finschii | reverse complement strand
CTTATCTCAACCTGTGGGAGTTGCATTCTTTGGATTCTCCTTCCCATCCCTCCAGGAGTGGGGGGAAGAAAGGGAGGTGGGGGAAGTTCTAATTTATGGCCTGGGTTTAAACCACGACATGTTGAAACTGTGATAAACATGGGAACAACTTGCATACAGTAACTGAATCCCAAATTATTATGCAATTTTACGTAGTAAAAATCATTGGTGTGATCAGCAGAGGTCCTTACCATTTGCTGCAGTACTGAATTTGTGCCTGGAGCTACTGGGAATGATTCAAACACTCAGGTAGCATAGGTTCAGAAAGGTTTTTTTTTTTCTCAGCTTTGCTAGAAGTCAGCACTACAATTCACATAATCTAATTTCTAAGTTATTTAAATCAGTCATTTTATCTAAGTTGTGAGCTAGGATGTATTTGGAGGTAGGAGAGACAGTCAAGAGCACCGCATCCCTGGAGGTGTTCAAGGACAGAGCCTTGGGTGGCATGGTTTAGTGGGAGGTGTCCCTGCCCATGGCAGGGGAGTTGGAACTAGATGATCTTAAGGTCCTTTCCAACCCTAACTATTCTACGATTCTATGATTCTAAGAATGTATGGAAGGCAGCTAAATTATTTCCATTAAATACAGAGAAAGGTCAGTAAAGAAAAGAAAAGGCACATATATGGACATGTGGTAGAAGAGAAACAAGAAATACGATCACATGTGACTTGGAAGACTGGCAACATTTCTTTCAGTAATGTCACGATCATATTCATTTTAGCTGTTGTAGACTTCTCTATGTCACTTTTTATCCCTCTGACTTTGAATGTCCCATGTGGTGTAAATGTGGCTAGCCCAAATGTAGACACAATGTAGAAAGATATGTAGTCGGAGTAAATAAATCTTACTTTCTTTGCCTCTGAAATTTAATAACATTTACAAGAAGGGCCACTGTTTGTGTTACAGTAGAGTGAATCTGAGGTTTAGTACCCAGTTTCTTGACTGCCTGGTAGAAGGCACTTGATGTGAAATCTCTGTGATCATCAGCAGCTGTTTTTTCAGTCTTTGTAAATAGATCCTTTTGCAGCACTTTCAGTTGTGAATAGTGTAGGAAATTAATTTCCTTGCTTTGTGCTAAAACACTGCAGCTATATGGAATGAAAAAAGAAGAATAAACTTATACATGAATTTGCATATGTATTTCTAACAGAAACTTGATCTAAAAATCACACATCCAGAGCCAAATCCTAAACACAAATTGTGTATACTATATAGCTACTCCTATATGAGATGTGTTGAAATTAAAGGTCTGTAGGCAAAGTGCAATTTTAGGGATAAGGACTTAAAATTTGAAACAAAAATAAAACAAACTTGTTGATCTTAAGAATTCAAAAGAAGCTTCACAGGGAATTCCATCCCTTGATACTGAAACTTGCTTGAAAAAATCTTTATCCAGCAAATAGTTTTATGGCAATAAATTCAGGTACATTTTTAGTCCAGAAAAATAAGGTACTTGGATAAAATAGCAACCACAGTGCATTCCTGTCAGAAATGAATATTTATAAACTTGAAAAAGAGTGGTTTTAATATTCCACCATTTATTTTTGTTCTGTGTAACCTGATTTTGGAGTTATGTCAATGTCAATAATTCCTATGTTTATCCATTTGAAAAATATAATTTCTATGCAAAAAGCTGATTTACTTACCTTGTATGTTTGTAAGTTTTATTTCTTTAAAGGAAGTCCATTCAAATGGAACTGTGTGTTGAAGTGGAGATTTGATTTAAATGCTGCACCAGTATTCAGATTTTCGACACTAAAAATGTGATTTCAGAAATACATATGCTTTGAATATGATTTTTTCTGTAACTAGAGTATTTTTCATTTTTGTTTGAAGCTTGTTTACATAAGTGAAAGTATTTTGAGAAAATATTTCCAAAAAATAGCTGAATACAGTGATGATATCAGAAAGAAAATAGTTGCAATACAGTTAATGCAGCAGTATCACCTTGAGATTGGGAAACTGTATTCAGGACACAGTAGGATATTAGGAAACCTGAGCTGTGACTATAAGCAGTTGTTTAGAAAGAATGAGAACTTACTGTAAGAAAACAGATATTCAGCTTTATCCTTCTGTGTCCCTGGGAGCTGATGTAGTGGAGCAAAGTTCTTTGCTGGAATCAAGGAGAGATGGCATGGCCATCATCAGTAAGATGAGATGCAGCTGACTCAAGATATTCGCTTTGCAAATAAATGGAACTTCCAGGTTAAGAATAGGAAAATAATTTTGCTAAAAGTATAGCACTGCAAAAACATAATGATCCTGTCTCATCTGTGTTTATGGTAAAACTCTTTGATGGGCAGTATGTTGGTTTAGCTCTACAGACTTACAAGCACATGGTAGCAGGTTTAGAGAGAGGCAATATAGATGAAAAAGAACAAGGAAATAAGAAGCAAAAGGTGAATATGTTTTATGTTTAGAATTGGATATATTACGGTTTTACTACTTTCTGATTAGTTTCTGCTTTGAGGTATTCCTCTACACAGTTTTGAAAGCCACTGTGAGGGAAATACAACCAAAAGTGTGATAACTTAAATTACAATTGAGTAGTGGACAAAGACCAGCACAGGGCTAAATGATTCTGCATTTTATTTAAGTTTACTCTTTGCTTTCTGGATGGAATTGGAAGGAACTGCTTCAAATTTACATGCCAGCAGAAAGCACTGTTAAAAGATAGCAGAAATTGTATACCTTGTTGTTTAAATTTCGTCAGTTTCAGAGTAATGGGAGATGACAACTGCAAAATGACTGTTTAAAGGTGACTTTAAAAGCTTAAGGGGAATATAGACGTGTTGGTTTAACTTCTCTATTGGAAACAAAGTTGTAGACATATGTATAGTTATCACAGAGAGTAGCATTATTCATCCTTTATTTACAGAAGATCACCAAAAAGGAATTTATAAAGGTGTAAAATATACTTGATTTTCAAGAAAAAACTACTCAGGCCTCCTCAGGTTTTCTAGGGGAGTAACAACCGTTTAAAAGAGACCTCAAGCATGAGGTGAAACTTGTGCTCTTCGACCTCTTTATGAATGACCTGAAAAAAAACCCAGGAAGATAGGAGAGGAGAGATAAAACTGAAGTGGTTAAGTTGTTGTAAGCTGTTGATCCTATCAAATTATTAAAGGTAATGAAATTAAAATAAACCTACCTAAGTAGTTTATATTATAGTTACAGCTGTATGCAATAGTATGTGTGTGGGTGCACAATGCTGGTTTATAGATTAGATAGATTTACTTTTCAGAAAAGATTTCTTAGAGGACAGATATCAAATCTCACTTCTGTAAAAGACAAAAAACCCCACAAACTAATTTGGAAATTTAGGTGCCTTCCTTTTCTCCTGGGGGAGGTAAATATCATACTTTCAGAGTGCATTTACACTAAGAAGTATAATTCAAAGACAGCATCCAGAGACTCTATGCCTCCCAAACCTTTATCATGTTCCCAGCTTATCAGCAGTCCTCCGTTTGCCAAAGTCATCTTGAATACAGATAACTGCAACTGCACAAAACATCCCAAAAGCTCTTACTAGGAGTACCTTGCACAACCCTATCTTCCCTCTTTCTACAAGAAATATGTCCCTGAAACATGATGAAAAAACGGCTACCTTTTCAAAACACAGCAGAGGCTCAACCATGATTGCCCAGAAATGTTTAGGTTTCTTTTCCCCCTACCTCAAATCATTTCCAGAGCAGAGGCCTCCAGCTTCCAACAGAAACTGACCTCGCTTTTTGACACACACAGTGTTTAGCTGAAGTGCGAGTAAGAAGTCATTCCAGTACAAATGAGAAGCCATTCCCCTATTGAGCAAGCTGCTCACGAGCTCCTCATGAATTTCTCTGCTCAGCCTGCCCTGCAGAAAGCCCTGAGCCCTGCTTATTTTGGAAACAAGTGGTATCTTCAGGCTATTCATGAACAGACCCATTCTGTTCCATTCCACCCACACCCCTAAACCACCACTGGATTCAACACCAATGTCAACCTTCCGAATCGAGAGCACTTTTGTTCCTGGCAGCAGCAATTCCCCTCAGTTGTGAAGAAGAAGAAAGGGAAGAAATCAGAGTCCCTCTAAGATCCAGCTTTGCTCTGGCTGTAACTCTAAGCTTATGCCACAACTGAGTGATATGATCCAGTTTTTAATCTAATGCATAAACATTCTGTGAACATTATACACTAGCCGATACACGTTACATTTCAATAAATGCTGTATGCAAATAAAGTTTTTAGAAGAATTACAATATTCTGATTATTGATTAATAATCACATTTATCGTATGCACTAATGTACAATTTCTGATCAATTCTCCTAGATATCACAAAAACTCATTTCAGTATTATGAAATGAAATATAGTAAATACAACTTACTTAAAAGTATAGAAGGAAATGGATTAACAGGTGGTTTGTTTCTCTGATTGTTTTGGTTTTTACTTAATGGACAATCCACTTTTTCTTCCCAAATGTGGGGACTCTCCCGATGCTCCACTGAAGTATATATTCAGTACACAATTTACGTGCATGTTTTTGTAACATTACCTGGGAAGGAACACTTTTTGGTGGCTCAATTCGTATAGATGGATCCCACTCTCCTGGAGGCAGGACTGTCACTTGGTCTAAAAATTCATCAATTCCTGACAACAAATCATTTCGGTCTTTTGCTTTATAGGCAACATCATGGAAAACCTACAAGAAGAAATTACGGAACAGTGGTGGTGGTTTGATTTTTTGAAAGAGGATGTGATCACAAGGAACACTTCACTATTTTTTAAAAGGCACCAGAATATTTTTTTAAGGTCCTCAAAAGTTAGGCTTTTACTTTAGTTGCATACTTTCGCATGAAGAGCTACCTTAAAAATTAGAAGTGGCAACTAAAGCTTTTAATATTCAGTTCTCACACTGTACAAGTACCGTATTAACAGACCAGAAATCAATTGTAAAATGACCAATTTCTGGTTTACATTTCCAACTTTAAACTGTTCTAGAGTAAAGAAATCTTCGAATTTCTGCTTGATAGCCCTAATAGTTACCAGCAACTCAATAGGTGGTGCTCAATGGGAAGTCAGAATTAAAACATTCCAATTTTGCTCAGTAAGATACCATTAGTCTTTAAAAGTCCGAATTGCCCCAGGGCTCTTCAAAACCATTCACCAGGGCTAAGCAAACGACTTCAGATGCCTGGTAAAATCCTAATTTTAATTATTTGACATCACTTTGAGTCAAAAGAGATCGCTGACGACTCAATCACATTCTTAAACTTACTGTCCAGAACACCTGGGCAGTTTGCTGTGTCCTTTTTGAAACACAAGAGATTCGTAACAGGCTCAGTTCCATTTAATAGTTCTATTTCCTAATTTAAGACAAAGCTGCAATTTATTTATTTTTTTTTTTTCAGAAATACACTTAGGATTTCTTCAAGAAAGATAAAAGGAAAAATCAATTTACCATTATCTACTTGACTAACACAAGAAATAAATGGAAACCTGTAAACTTACGCAACCAGTTGGGGGGGGAGGTGTTTTTAACCTTGCACTCCGGAATATTTTAATTAAAAACAGTTGGTAAGCACATGATTATAGACTCCTTTAATCACAAGTGTTTAAAATATATCACTCACATCGTCTGTCATAAGTGTTGCTATTGATCGTCCGATTTCATGGTACTGTGGAGCTTTTCCTGCTGGTCCCAGCAACAAAAACAAAAACCTGTGGAGAGAGCAATCAAGAACACAGCTGACTCAATTGAATATACTCAGAGGGGTTTTTCAAACTAATGCCTAAAGAAAATCCAGTAGTGAAGTAAAAACCCTCTTTACCATTTCAGATCTTAAAAACTGCTGCAAGACTAAGAAAAGGTTGGCCTCAAAGTCATTAATGGAAGGAACTCAAATCCTGAACCAAAATTACTGCAAAAGCTTCCTAAGCAAGCCTAATTTTTCAACTTCTTATAATGCCTGATATGTAGTAGAAATCGACAGGCTACAGTTCAGTGGATATTTCCTCCAAGTTATAAGTATTTCTGACATTCCCACTGGCAAAGACTTTTTTAGTGAGGGCCCAGGAGCTTTATGACCTGCTCTAGCCTCTCTGATGATCATCTCTTTCATGGGAGCTAAATCCCTCTTATTTGCTGTGACTGGGCTTGTCACACAACAGACACATTGATATATTTCAAGCAACACACTGGGCATACTCATATAGACATATCCTGGTCCTGTGTCAGTGGAAGAGAGTCTGTACTTTGAACACTTATGAAGGTAAAAGTGACATTTTGGGAAGGGAATTCAATCTGGGTATTGGTCATACCATATGTTAACAGTCTCCATTTCCAATCAGAAAAACAGTTACTATACCACCAAACAGGATTAGTATCTTATAAATTCAAAAGGATACAAAGCAGTGAACCTCCATAATTGTTTTCATGACCTTCTTCCTATACTCCATGAAAATAAAATTTCTGAGTACAAACAACATACTTTTACAAAGTAGTGCCCTTTCCCCATACAGTACAAAAAGCTCAACGTTATCTTTCCTTTGCAGCAAGGTGACTGTGCTACCTAAAATTGAAACTGCACCTTTAGAATCAAGTATGCTATTCCAAATCTGCAAGTCTAAACCATTCTGAAAAATTTAGGACAGGATAATTTTAGCTACATTAATACAATAATCTGTATGCAGAAATTCTGGAACTTCCCAAGAAACATTATGAGCAACTATTCTCTGAATATTCTCCTGTCTATTTATAGAACACTGCTAGGATTATTTTTGCCTTTCAGTAAGAGCGCATAAATTGAAAATTACCAAGCACTTTGATAATTTTAAAATATTGAAAAGAAAACCACCAAAACACATAAATGTACAAATTTATGCCAAACACCACACAGAACAGACCAATACATCAATGTGCACAGCAAATGAAGTGCCCTCTCTGATGACAGACAGAACAACCTGCCATCTTTATCATGGGACCTGCTTTTTGATGTTTGATGATCTGTGGTAAATTACCCACAGTATACTGTGAGACCCATGATATCAGGGGGATGAGGGTGAGTGCACCAGGAAGGATAGCATATTGCAGATTGAAAACCAATTCAATGTGTTAGCTGCAGATTGGTTACCCCAGTGTTGGTCACACAGATTTGGGCATGTAATTGAAAAAAACTAAGTTTTTCCACCACTGAGGTTTATTCATATACAGAATATTTCTATACAATGAGCATAGTTTCAAATTAAGACAGACTTTCAGATTTTGTGGACTCTTTCCCACTGCAACTCTGTGCCATGCTAAAGGATCTATAGCAATCTTCATGCTGATACATAAAATGGCAACACAAGCTTGGAAAACTCACTGCTTTTACTCCAGGTCAACTATCAGTTTCAGCTTCTGCACTTGTTCAAAACAGCATCCTTATATACATTTAAAGCATTCAGAGACTTTATGGTGGATCTCATTCCTTTAAATTTGGCACCAAATGACCGACATCATGTTAAACAGAAGTTTACATTTCCTGAGCTTAATACAGTATGTATAAAAAGGTATAACTTTTGAGATCTTAAGTATTATCATCATCTTGTGTAAATAAAGGCAGACTTTCGAAGCAGTTATTTACCGTGTAGGAACCGGAACTTCTGTGAGACCTGAGAGAAGCACAGCTGGGGAGAGCCTCACAAAAGCAATAATAGGTCTTTCTAAAAAGTCTACTTCTCCCACTAACACATTTGACGCTTCTGCTCTTGCAGGTATTTTCCTCATGAAGTTCATATCAACCTATTCATACAAAGATGAAACAAGTGTTTATTCCCTTACATGAGTTTATCAGTATTTACTAGACATCTGTGTTACAAGGGCAAATTACATATCCCACAGTACAGAAAAGACAAACATATGCAGAAAACATCAGGCAGCCAACCAATAAACTGTTTTGTAGAAGTTAGAATTACTACTACCTACCGTATTCTAGAAGACTCCAAACCGCAAAACCACCTTCCTAACATTGCTTATCATAACAAACATTCTGTGATAGGCCATAATAAAATCTAAGCACGAAATTAACTAAGGAGAGTTCACATAATTACACATGGTTTCTAGAATGCAAGCAGCTGTTTCACGGCTGTATATTTGAAATAGGTCATAATTTTGAAATATAATTTGTGTGTTTGTCTTCATCCATGAAGAATATGATGGCTGAAAACACTGACGTTTGTTTCTGTAAGTAATTACAGAAGAGCATTAGAAAATGGTACAGCACATGAACTCTGTTCACATAAACACAAGCACCACTTTTACACGGCTATCTAGAGAACTTACGGGTGGCCTCTTGAGTCTCACACCAAGCGTGCCACAACTACAGTGCCAGGAGGCTGACCCCTGCCCAACAGGAGACACAGCAGGTATATGGAAGGACACGCCAAGCAAAAACAAAAACTGTGACAGAGAAGCAGGACTATATGGTCCCTGCCATGATTAGATCTGAACTACGGTGTAAGTTAGCTTTCCTTAAGCATAATTAACCAATTTTCTTAGTGTTTCACAGATGGAACTTGTCCAGAAAATTTGAATTATGAAAGAAATACAAAGGATTTGCAGTATGACACACGGTTTCCTTCAGAAAGTGGTACTGTATGCTCCTAATGATTAAGATGTACAATAATAACTTTTCTACAGCAAACTCATAAAACATACAAACCAAATTTCCTTTCAAAGCCCTCTTTACAGAAAAATCCCAGAAAGTCTGTCCTAGGGAAAACGTTACAACACTATCTATAATATTGTTTTTATAAGAGTCTTTATAGAAAATCTGAAAATACCTCCCTCTGCATGAGAAAGTACAGCAACTGCACTCATGAAGTTACCAGAATAATGAAAAGATCAAAGGAAACAAAGTTCAGTCCCACTGGGAGGGCTTTCAAATACATTTGACACATTTAGCCTACACCATATTGTGGCACTTGTACACAGAAGTTACAGCTAAGTACATACGTCTTGTGTACACTCCTACACATGAGTACCTGTATGTTTCTTAGTTGTAAATAAGAAGGAAGTTACAACCACATTTTTTGTTACATAGTTATTTTGTGCTAAACATTAAGGTTACTTACTTTACTAAAATCAACCGTGCTATTTTCTCTGCTTCCTCCTGCCCCGGTACCTTTAACCTCTGCACTTTTCCCAGTGTCTAAATTTCCAGGTGCTGATTGTGGAGATGCTAATAGCCCTAAATTAAAACAAAAGGGGCAAGCTCAGAATGGTGTACAAAGTGAACCAAGTATGCGACACTATCAACACTCAATGTGGCAGCTTGCTTAAAGCAAATGTGCAAGTTATTCAGTAAGGGTGCTCTACATTAGTATCATAAATGCAACATTAACAAGTTACTGTGTTGTCAAAATAATGACATCATTAAAAAACGTAAGTATTGCCCAAATGATGGCCATTTGCAGAACAGTCACCAGTAAGTAAGAGCTACTTTAAGTGCAGAAAAAATAACAACTGTTGACAGTTTAATCGTAACTGCTCTAGAAGATAGCAGACAGCATCTTTGCTATCGTTAGAAGTCCTCAAACACAAAAAGTGACACCTCTGCTCCCTAGTCTTCTCTATAGCAGTTATTTCAAATGTAAAAGCCTTGGCAAGCCACAGACTACAACTACAAGGAACACTATCCTAGTAGTTAATTAACTTGCACAGATAAATTGTGTACTACACGAAGGATAGACAGCTTGCAAACCACGATTCCCATCTACAAACCAAAGCTCCAAGTATTGACCTGACCAGATGTTACTATACGAAATGGTGTCTCTTAACACATTAGCTGAAGAGGCACGTGCAATGAAGCTATTAAACATACAGCTTCCTTTTGACACCTGCTTCAAGGCAAAACTGGTTTATATAGCTTGCCATGCTATTAGCAACAGTGAATTCCTGCTTCATTAACGGTGCAAAAGGCAAGTAACCCAGGTGTTCATACACCTGAATTCCATATTGTGCCATATTGGCTATCCCTTCCCAACTACCATTTAAAAGCTGGTCTAGGCATGCATAACCAAGCCCAAATCCCATCTTTTGCACTACAGAGCTTTTACTTGTTCAGTTTAACATGCACTACAAGTGCATTTGGCCTTGCTCGTCTACACTAGACCTTTCAGATATGGTGATAAAATCATGCTTTAACATGCTTTCAAAACCACACTGGACAAAGAGTAAAAGTCTTAACATGCAGAAAGTTTGTATTTAGGCCAAGCATCACTCAAGTCAAGATAAAACTGAAGTCCTCACCTGGCTACCTGTTGACTATTGCTCTATCTTAAGTACTACTGCATAACTAACTGCATCCATCTATGTTTATAATTTAGTAATTTGACTTTTTGAGCAGTTCAAATGATAACTGAATTAACTTTGATTCTCTAATTTAGTTCAAAACAAACAAAACAAAAAACCCAACAAAACAAAAAACACCCTCATCCAAAGAGCCATCATATCAAAGAAACATGCAGGCCTAAGCCTTTACCATTAATTTTCATTCTTACAGTTCATAGGGATGTAAGTGGTGTGGGTAGCTTTTCCTGAAGCAAAAACCAAATGAAGTTAGTAAGCTGTAATGTCCTTTGTGAATCCTAACATGCACAAGTAATTAGCTAACACTAGAAATACAACATTAGGTAAGTTATGGAAAAAAAACCAAAGCAGTCACAATTCTACCCTTCTGCTCCAAGATGTATGCATTATTCACAAGAATGACTAACAGCAATAAACCACCTGCGAACTCAGCTGTTCAGAGTCTTTTAAATGCATAAGAGTTGATGTTAAGATGTATTTGTAGGACCAGAAATAGAACAGAAATATTAAGCAGTTGTCGCAGAAAAGCATATGAAAGTGGATACACAGAAACTTTCTTCACGTTTCCCCCTTCCCCATGTAACAATAAAGGTAACTGATGAAAGATGAACAATAATGCATTACTTTGCCCTTTACACAAATGTTCTGTGAGCAAGAGCAAGCGGAGACTAGCACAAAATGTGGAGAGACAACCAAAGAGGAGAATAGAAAATAAGGATTCTACACATTAGCATAAACTAATATATTTCAGTGATACCCATTCTTCTAAAAGGTTTGCCTTCAAACTTCCTCTAACCAGTCACAGTCAAGATTCACAAGTTTTGGCACCAATACAGGAACATCTGCCTGATTCTAAACCACATGTAAATAGCTTTTCCTTCTGCTAGTCTTGCAGTTGGACAGACTGCTCTGCTCACATGAGAAGACTAAGTTTTCAGACATGATCAAGCATTTCCGTATGATGCTGTTTCATTATGCATATCAATCAGTCTCATATTATCAGCTCTAATTGTGAAATACTTTTATTGAAATCTCTCACTAACAGAACAACTTCTTTCCTTCTCCTTTCTAGTTCAGAAGATACAAACTCAAAGGCTACTGCTAAAAGGAAGTCTACCTAGGAATTTTTCTAGACCGAAGACAGAAAAATTCATCTCGTTTTCCTAAAGCCACCAATGGGATCTTTAAAAATACACCGTTCTCTTCTTGACGTTGTTAGTTGGGCAGATATACCACCTGTCTCCTTCGAAAGACAACAGCTGATCAAGTCTTGAATAAGTTTAGATTAAAACACCCTAAGATCACTCAAGTTAAAGTACTGAAAACTACACCTTCACTAAAGGTCATGTGCGTTTTTGTAGCCAATTACACTTAATTTACTACCGTGATCATAAAATTCTAATGGACATTATCTACTGGAAAAAGAAAGCACGAATAATACAGACATTTGCCTCACATCTCTACTTCAGGTAAAAATAAATACGTTGGGGAAATAAGAGCAGTTCGACACCTAAGTGGGATTATTCCAACATAATTGTGTTTATATAGGCAAAGTTTATGAAACACAAAACTTGCAGATACAAACACACTATACTTGTATTTAAGGAAATAAAAATCAATTTTTAAAACTAAATTCCAATGAGCCTCAATGTGAAAAATATTAAAATTGCTCTTAGAAGGCAAATACGCACATCTTTCTGAATTACTATTTTCAGTATGTTATTACTGTAAAAGCAGAGCTGTTCTAAATATTATCTTACTCAGTTTTAATGTACATTTATCAGTGAACCAAAAGACTGCTTAAAACAGGACACTTTGCTGTTGTTCACAGACATTAAGAAAGGTTAATGATACGGGTGAATTAAGAGCGTTCACCTTTAGCTGTGACACAGCTCTCTCTCTTCCTAGTTCTACCTATGGAATTCATTATCAACAGTTTCAAAGATGGGAAAACAAAAGCTGTTCTTCAACTGATGACAAAAGACCAGTATTTGGATCTGTTACGAACCACTGACTGGTTGATGAAAAGCGGTAGACCAAAAGTGTCCCTCCTCTTCCATCCTTTTATAGTAATTCACATTAAGTTTAGTAACCTTCCAGCTATTTATAAAGACCAAAAATAAAGTCTCAATAGCACAAAGTGAAAGATAGATGAATGCTACACAGAAGAAAACCACCTATTAGAAAATTAATGTGGTTCCTAATGCTCACAGGAGGCAAACTCAATTACACAGATGTAGAAAAAGTATTCAGATTGCAATATTCTAAATTACTAGAGAGGGAATACAAACCATAACTTATAGTGGAATGGACCAATGGCTTGGGGAAGAGTGGCTGGAAAACTGCCTGGCAGAAAAGGACCAGGGTGTGCTGACTGAAGGCTGGCTGAACATGAGCCAGCTTGTGTCCAGGCAGCCAAGACGACCAACAGCATCCTGGTCTGTATCAGAAATAGTGCGGCCAGCAGGGCCAGGAAGTAACAATCAGGAGATTAGTCCAATTGCAGCCCCAAAGTCATAGTCTGAGAATGTCTTCAAAGGCAAGTCTACAGGAAATGTGTCTGTGTTCAGATGACTTCTTGAATTAAAAAAGGGGGGGAAAAAAAACACAGAAAACAAAAACATCTTTCATCATTACTGGTGTTCATCTTTCTCTGGAAAGACTTTCATTTATGGATTAACTAGGAAATCATCCCTTCAGATTCCTCCTTTATGAGAAACATAAAGGCACAAAAGCAATCTGAACATGACTTGGAGATTCTGGTGGAAAGCTCTATTAGTGGTGTCAATAAGCTCTATTGGTGGTATATTAGTGGTATCAAAAAGCTCTATTAGTGGTATGTTAAGGCATCAAGCATTTGATCTTCATTTGTTTGTCTTCTCTTGGGTTCTAAAGACCTTGGGTCTGGCATGCTGTACTTCCTGTCAGATGAATAGAAAAGTAAGAACTGGATGACTGATTACAGTTGTTTTAGTTCTGGGTTTTATTACCTTTGAAAGATCACCCCTGAGAGAGAATAATCTTAATTCTTGTATTTTCCCATAAAGAAGTGAGAGAAAGAGCCTTCTGTTTGCTTTTCTGAATTTAAGTAAAGATAGACCCCTACTCCAACTCAATATGACAGCCTACAACTTACCTTGCTCTTTGCTTCTCAGTGATTCAGTTGCAAAATGTGAAGAGAGATAACCACAGCCTTTTCTCTGTCAGCATGTTTCCACTGCTAGATGTAAGTGTGCTCTTACTTGTTAAACAAGGGAAGAAGGAAACCAAGAAAAACACCTCACACCCTAACCCTCCCCACCCCCAGGAGGAGCTTAAAGTCTAAAAGAAATGATCTTAAAACCACTATCTATCTAAAAGAACCCTGAAGTCTCCAAATAAGTGATAGTTTTGCAAAAGTAAAGCAAGCACAGCAGTATGCATGCAGAATGCACAAGTTATTAGATATTTACTAGAAACTACTAAAGAAGCTGTCAGAACCATCCATCCTTTCTTTCAACTTACCTATACATCCACATACCTTTTAGCATGCAAAGAACAATAGCTTTGCAAGGCAAAAAATTAATAAATTGCTGAGCTCTGATCTACAAACCTACAGTTATAAACTCTTAACCTACCTTACCCTAGTCTGTGTAT
>JAVHNF010016865.1:0-11235 GCA_034783455.1 Micropsitta finschii | reverse complement strand
ACTGCCAGGGATGGGGCAGCCACAGCTTCTCTGGGCAACCTGTGCCAGTGCCTCACCACCCTCACAGGGAAGAATTTCTTCTTTCTTTACTAAGTGCAAGCAATCCTCAAAAAAGCATGTATCACATGCACTACCTGCACACGGGACCAGCACAGTACCTCTGTATTGAGCCTCCCTAACCTACTTTTCCCATCCTCTCCTATGCACGGGCAGCATTCACCAGCTTCCCAAGCCCAAGAGGTCCTTTTGTTAGACTGAAATGACAGACCACTGGTCCCACACCACCAGGGACTGCCAGTTCCTGTTGTACCAAATGCCACCACTGAGCACAGGCACACATCACTTGACCATTTCTGCCTTCCTCCTGCTAGTAACATCCTTGAGATTCCCTCACCCTCTGTTTGCAATTAGCCTTGTTAGCTTCTTCACGGGAAAATACTGTCAAGAGAGGGGATCCACCACCAATTCTGCAAATTAGCATGTAAAAATACTGCCTTGCAAACCACACTTTGTTTATATCTTTTGCCAATTATACGTGTTTGAATAATTTATGAGAATGCTTCATAACATGCTGGTAAGCATTCAATGGTAAGCTTTGTAAAAATAATCAGGCCTTGGTAATAGGCCAGTTGGTACAGCCTCTGCCATTAAGTCTTTGCTTTGAGGTGTGGAAGAGACAGCTGATCTGCATGTGGATAAACAACATCATAGGCTGAGCACTGATACAAACCAGCTGAATTACAGGTCCCAAGATAAAGAGACATTGAAAATTCAGCTGCCCCCTCGCCGAACAGCTGACCTGGATGCATACCACACACTGGTCAGATTACCAATCAGCCTGCTTCTGAACTGTTAAGCAGTAGTTTCACTTCCCATCACCCCAGAGCATTCACTAGACTAATTACTGCAGTCCCCATAGAAGCTGTGGTCTCCTGAATGCAGAAGTAAAACCACACTGAAGCTGCTGATATAACAAGGATAGTGGCAGTTTTATTAGTGAGGTGGCAGTCACAAACGTACCTGCCAACATGCAAAGACAGTAATGCTGGCTACCAAAACAAGACTGCATGTGCTGAGAGAACAAACGATAAAAACCCATAAAAAATGAGAATACTAAAAATACTGGCCTTCAGAAGCTTACTTTATCAAACCAGCTGTACTCGCTCGTTAAAGGTACTACTTATATTGGGGGCTAGTTATGTTAGTGACAGCTAACCTTTTTTATTACTTGAATCTGACTTTCAATTTCCCGACATTCTATTTAAATACTGACTCCTTACTTAATAGCCTAAAGCCAGGGAATGTGTAATGTATGTCACCTACCACCTTGCAGGACGCATGAGGTTTCAATACCTTTACCCACTAAGCACATCTTAACGCAAACACCCAGCTGCTTTTCGACATGGGAACGGACAGCAGGTCTGCCCATGCATGTGCCTTACAGACAAGTAACCAGAGAGAAAGTGAATAAAAAGACCTCCGCAGTGGGGCATTTTCCTCGATGTCCTCCAGAGTCTCCAGAGAAGATCGCTGGGAGATCAGCCGACGTCTGCAGAGAAAACAGAACACAGAACATCACCACTGGTTAGAGGGCACGAGGAAGCTCACAGACCACCGTTCACTAGCCAACCCATACCTTTGGATATTAATAAATTCTGATCCATTCTGCTTATCTCACTGAATCTATCTGGTGCCAAAGCAAACTTACTCCATACAAGCTTCTACACCAAAACAAAGGTTGACACTTTCCAACAGCTTCTCCTCAGTTTGTGTGTTCAGATTTTCCTTCCTTCAAGGGTTTAACACCAACCTACCACCAGTCACACATTTCCTGTGGTACAGTTTGCAATGCTACGAGTACAGTTCTTTGATAAAATAACGAAGACATAGAGCTACAGAGACTGCCTGTCATTTGCACAGCCACAAGGGACAGTTCTCTTTGCCCCTTGCCCTTTTGCCAAATAAACGCACTCGTTTCTCAGTGATATCCATCTCATCACTCCAATGAGGAATGACTGAGGAGAGATGAAAGATGACGGAGCCGGCAGCACTGGGCACAAACCAGCAGTTTCAAAGGAATCTCTGACCATCCCTGTGAGTAGCGCAGATGAGTTTAGTCCTGTTTTAATCAGTTTTCTATGGCTGAGCCAGATCCCTCCTCCAATTCAGTGAAATGAAGTAAGGAATTCTTGGTATTTCAAGTTTTCTGACTGTTCAGAAAAAGGGCAGGGAAGAAGCCCTGAAACAGTCTTGTGTTTAGCAGCAATTGCTGCTGCACATCCTCCAAACACCCCAAAGGCAGCACAAAATGAGGAGCTGCACCCAGCCCCCCAAAAGCCACTGTAAATACAAAACCCAAATGTGTAAGATACAGCCTACATAATAAAAGATTAAGCTAGCAATCATCAAAATGACCCTACCGGCAGATGTGAGAGCCAGCAGAGTGAAGGGACCATGCCACGGCACCCACCTAGCACAAGGGCTGTCAGAACCCATCACTCCTAGGTGCCATTGCTGATGTGTACATACCTCACCAGTGATTTTGTGAGTGTGAACTTAAATGATAAGTCTCCATAGACTACCACTATTTTTCCCCATTTACCTATTAATAATATATTATTTATATGCATAATATATCCATTATTTTAATATTTATTACTCAATTATCTTTCGCACCAAGCTGCCTTACTGCCTTGATCTGCAAGTGAAGAGTTTCCAGAATCTCTGTGTGTTATGAGCACCTCTATGCTTTCAAGGGTGCTGACCGATTTATTCCTAGGCTGTAGTTTCACATTAAATTGTTTTCTCTGATGCCAGTATAAGCAGTTTCTAATCCTTCTTGCAATTTGCTAGCCACTCCAGTTGTGCTGCTACAACTGCTCCTGCAGCAGTGATGCAAATCTGATTACCAAAATGTTTCTCAGTTCAAAATAACCTGAGGCTCAGTAATTCAGTTTATTACTAGTTCAAACACCACATTTCCATCACTAACCCCCAGACAACACATTTCAGGACAGTTTGAATGTGTATGCAGCGTTTCGTGTACTTAGAAAATCACGAAAAAAACCCCTCAATTTATAGAGAAACTAAGTGTGAAAAGTAATCCTCTTAGGAAAATATGCAAACCTAAATCCCTTCAGGCTTTGTCTAAACTAGAATTTTAGATATGGTGAAAGACAGGATACACCTTCAAAATGCTAAGAGAAAATAAAGTCTACATTTCAGGGTGTCCTGAATTTGCTGGGATGGACAAGGAAGAACAGACCAACTGTCTCCTGTACCCACAGGTGCTCCCTCAGCTCCACGAACAATCAGAAGACACAGAGATGCTCTTACAGGGAGAAACTCAGATCAGGAGGAGCTCCACCTCCATTTGCAGTTACACTGGCCTATAAACAAAGTTGGAAGGGTCAACTACCAGCACCAGTGATGTAGCAGATGATTGCTGTTGCTTTTTAGTACCTCTTTATATGTCATTAGTTAATAACATGCCTAAATGATAGTACCCTCCCATCTTGTGGTATTACACCATCAAAAACATACATGGCATGTTGGTAGTCTAAGGGATATAAACAGCAATACAACAGTCACACAGTATTGCCTGTTAGATGTCATAAGGTGCTTGTACAATCACCAGATGCGTATTCCAGCCACCACTGCAACCCTCCTCCAAGTCTCTCCTCACCCAAAGTTAAGCATCATCCTCAATTTCATTGCCAATGGCTTGGCAGAGATGGGTTTGAAGATACTACATTTGCATCTGTTACTAAGGCAGATGCGCTGGTTGGCTGAAAAACACACAACTGCATTTCATCAGCTGGTCATCCAGTTGCCTGGTGACTGTTCAGATTCCTCTGGCATTCCTCACTGGTCTCAACTTCTTAAACCCAGAACCAGGGATCCCGACTCCTGGCTTTTGCTTGCTAACACTGAATGCAACACAGGCTGGCTAATAATTGCTGCCACCCCTGTTGGCACTGAAGCTCACGATGATTTTCATCAGTAATGATTTTGCAGTATTCTGGGTGCTAACACGGCAAGTGAGTCTTTGTGGAGAAGGGGAGAAGCTCTTTGCTCATACGAGCCTGTGAAAGGAGCACTGATACCTCAGCTCCCTTTCAACTAGTGTGAACATAAGCACGACTCTGGATAAATTCATCCAGAAAGGAAGAAAGCAAATAAACTCCCCTCTCCCACCAAAATCACCAGCAATGAAGAAGCACGGGTCACACAGAAGCCTGCAGTGACATGAATAGGGGCTGCCCCAGCCCAATCCCCTCCCTGTGCTGGCATCCTGAGCGGGAGGATATCCAGTTCAGCATCCAACCCACCTGAAAACTGCCATATCTTTCACCTCTTCCCAAAATCCTTAGTTTTAACTGGTTCAGGGCCCTGCACAATCACAGGAGCACCAGTGAGGCAGATCTGCAGCAACTCTGCTGAAATCAGTTCGTACTTCCTGTACCCTGTTTTCACTGAAGAAGCTCAGTCACAATGAATGATGTGCAATTGTTCCACTTTTATCTTCAATCTTTATTTTGAGGCCTAATTAAGATTACCTAAATACCAATATTTTATAAGCTTTCCACAGCTGGATATTATACCAGAAACGCCGGCTAATGAACCAACCTGCTGTGAACCAAGTCACATCCTGTGCCACACACAGAGGAAAAACACAGTTCTGGAAAAGCAAAGCTTTTGAAAGCATGTACCAGGGAATACAAGCAAAACCAGTTTCCCATTGCCTTCATTAAAAATTAATCGCTTCAACTGGTGTTTAATATTCAGATTAATTTATCATCTTTCCTCCGGCAAGCAGTCAGGGATTGTCTATACAGCTTCTAAAAGGGTTCTTTTTCAAAAATTGATTAATGTGCTCCAGCAGCTGGTATATGTAGGCACTTGCACTGAAATAAAGTGGTTTATATCACACACCACCATCATTCTTACATAAAGACGTGTTGATACTTACTTTATAATTAAAAATGTTCTATTTCAATAATAGTTAGGGGAAAATCCTTCTATTATTAAGGAAGAGTCTATGCAGACCAAAACAAAATAGCACAATGTGAATCACACAGGATTCAGGCTTTGGGATAGGTCTGTAGGCAGATGCATTTTCAATATAAAATGCTTTAAAACTTGCGCAGAGTAAATGTCAGCCAGGTAACACATGGAACTGCCCTTAATAACAAAAGGAAAGATGTTTCAGTAAAAATGTTCATTTCTCCTAGTTCACAGAATCGTAGAATCATAGAATAGTAAGCCTTAAAAAACCCTCCTCCTGGTTTAGCTACCACATCCAAGGTATGCCAAACTCACCCCTCTCCCCAAACCCCCTTGCAGGCAGAAGAAAGCAGTTCAGCTCTGGGAAGATAATGACCTCCCAGTTCTAACTATCATCAGCTCCCACAGAACACTGTCAGTCACAGGCTCATGCAACTTAAGGACTTCTTTTGTTTTAAAATCATGGAATACCACTTTTCCTTAAACATCTACCTAAATTTTTGTTGTTTCCTCCTTGTTCCCTGTGTAATTGTTACATGAGCTCAGAAATAACCAATACCCAACAATCAAATTTAAAGTCCAGTTTAAAGAAAGAGGCTGAAGAGATATTTGATGCCTTGGTCTTTTAAACAGCTGTTTTCTGAGATATTCATGGCCCTGTCTGCATACTATCTTTGACCAGCTGTCTGAATCTCTTTGAAAGTTTCTTAAAACCTACATTTTCCTTCTCCAAAGTCAGATTAATATGTGGCTTAATGGCAAGAAACAAAGTAAAACATAAGGACAAATAAAATAAAGGAGATCTGTAATCAAAACAGCAAACTGTCAAAGTGAGACTGTAACAAGATTCACCGTAACCAGCCCATCAATCAGTGGAAAATTATCTTCGCTGTCTATTGCTGCAAAATACTCACCTCAATTATGGTAAACATACAAAATCTTAAGCCCCTCAGACAGGAGGTGATCAAAAAATTAAGCTGTAATCAGAACACTGGATAAATTCATTCAGGAAGGAAGGAAGCCGATGATAATCCAAGAGATAAGGAAAAATAAATCCATGCGAAATGACTTTCTAGCACAGCTACAAATCCGGGAAGAAAGACTGCATTTTAAATACACCTAATTTTTGTGAAAGCTGTGGGTGCAGATCTCCTCTGCTTCTGTTAAGATTACAAATCTACATTGGCTGAAGCCAGTAGCATAGATGTCACTGGCTCCCAGAACAAAAGCATCTGTCAGGACAAGCTTCTCCACTTTGTCTGGGACAACTGCATCCCTTCAGAGATGCAGTGATGGTAGGACATGAGTGCTAATCATCTGAACATCTGCAGACTGAGTTAACACTGATGGGAGAACTTGGGAGGGCAAAGATGTTTCAGCAGCTGAAGACTGTTGGTAGCTCACACGCCCACTGGACCACCTCCTCCCTTCAGGTAGCTAGGGAAAACTGATGTGCACCAACAAGAGCCATGGGGCAGAAACATGAGGGTTAGTAGCTTCTTTGTGGTCACAACCATGTTTCTAATATTGTGGCTTGGGAGCATTAGAGAAGCACAAGACTGCCTGGCACTTGGAAAATGCTGAAGTCCTTATTTTCACAGTACCTTCATCACAAAAAATGTATCCTACGCTCAGGAAGACTACCCTAGGTATGTACACAAAGGGAATGGAAAGAAAGCCATTATAAGACTCGCAGCAATGGGGAATGAGATCAGGATACCCCAAGGCTTGCCTAGAGGTGTAAGTGGAGGGTTTCCCTCTACCATCTATCCACCCTTCTGAAAGGTACAGGGTCCAGACTCAAAGAGGGGCGCTTGCTCAAAAGCCAACCTACTGTTGCCCAAAAGCCAACAGTCCTTTGCAAACATTTCCTGGGGACTTACCAAAACATCTCTGGATATGCAACTCCTGCAGGTCTAACCAGGCAGAGCATCACCTTGATCCTACCTCTAAAGGAACAGCAATCCTAGGACTGTTTTTTTCATTGTGCTTTATATTATGCCCTCCAGCACCAAAATAGTTTGAACAGTAAAACAAGGAGAGTATGCAATGGGAGTTAAGACCAGGCTTCTAGGTGCTAGAATGCAAAAATTCTGAAGTCAGTATATGTATTGTATTTTACAAGTGAATTTATATACATGGTTTAGTGGTGGACTTGGCAGTCCTGGGGTAACGGTTGGACTTAATGATCTCAAAGGTCTTTTCCAACCTAGTCAATTCTGCATATATATAAACACAATTATGGTCTATAGCCCACAACAAACCCCGGCTGTTCAGTATTTCAGTTCTTTCAGCACATGCTGGCCACATGTCAGGACAATCTTCCATGCAAGTCTGAGTTTTGAGGAAGGTACATGTGCCATTCTCCTCCCTAACTACCTCGGAGTTAGGATTTGGGAACAAACAGAAACGTAGCTGGCGGCTGGCTCTCCTGGGCCAGGGGAGCAGGCAGGCAGCAGACACAGGCAAATGCCCTGTCCTCAGCAGCCCCAGCCCCTTTGTCACCCTGGGGAAACAGCTGAATGCCTCTGCCTGAGCTCCCAGGCTAAGCTGCCGTCAATTAATACACTCTTCTGAAATATTATACAAGACATCAGCTGTGTACAAATCCCTATTCGCTTCCTGACCCCTGACTTCAAGACCCAGCATGAACCCAGATGAAAGACCCACTAATGAGTCACCTCTCGCCCTCCCTCTGAAGCTTTTACTGGGATTCCTATGTCCCAGATCATTTTCTTCCTATCTTTTGCCAATATCGCAGGAAGACAAACACAGGAAAAACAAACCCTGAGACTATTAAAAATTATTATGGGAAACAGAGTTTCCAGGAGCTGCCCGAACTGATATAAAGCGGGTTTTAATTGTATGCTATCATAATTATGCAGCGGAGCCAGTCTCTGCAAAGAACATCAAACTCCATTTAGGACTTCCAAGCTGCACAGCGTATTGGCAAGGCTGCCCACAACAGGAGTTTAAAGCATCTGGCGCATGCTGAAAATGGGTTATCTTGTTAATTCAACAGCCCAACCCAAATACACGGGGAGCATACACCAAGAGACCTCCATTTAGCTGTCATCTATGTGTGGACAGGAAGCAAACGCAATTTAAGACCACAGCCTTCTGCAGTGGGCTCTGGAGGAAAGTCTCTGCCATGGAAATCCTGAGCTAGCAGGACCCCCGACAACCCGTTCTTCTTGGGATGTGCACTGCAAGGAAGGAGACCTTCAAACCTTAGGCTAGCAGTAATTAAGAGAATGCCATGCCTCCTTGGTCTCCATCAACCTTTCAGGGGTAAGCAGGAAGATGGGCAGAAAATAAAGGGACAAGGAGAGAGCTGTGATATGAACATGCCCCCATGCTAGACTCTTCCCAAACCAGATGTCTCTCCTGCACTTGGTATCCTATCTCCATTGCCATCCAACTTGTTCCTCATCCTCCCACAACACCCAAGGCAGAAGCCTCAAAATACACAGCACCCAAACTGCTGCCTGCTGACCTATCTGCACATAACATCTCAGCATAAAAAATACCTACACTGCCACCCCAAAGGTAAGATATTTATTTTTTGTAGTGTATAAATCATACTGATGTTAAATACAGGGTACAAACCAAAAGAATTAAGAAAGAATCAAAGGCATCAACATGACAATACTGAAGTATCCCACTGACCTTTCTTTCATAGAGTGACAATTCAACATAATGTTTTGTTCACAAATTATTATGTAGCTTTACACACGTGATCCTTGAAAGGGCCCATAAAATTCTAGCATGGCTCTATTCCAATGTCCCAGAGGTCTGGTTGTATCAAATATAAAAACAAGAGTACCAGCAAAGCTAAGAGACAGGGGACGTACACTACAATTGTGGAGAAGCAAGTTGTTCACTGACAAAACGTTTATATAGTGTGAATATGTATATGCACGTGCACAAAAAAACAGAAGGTATGGTGGAACTAGTTTTGGGTGGTTTTTATAGCATCTTGCACAATTCATCTTGATATATTAATTACTAGTCTTGCTAGAAGACATGATTCTGGAGGAAGTGCATTCAAAATTGGGCATTGATACGAAATCTCTAGTGATGGAAAAAAATGTGGTTCAGTCTAAGGAGACTGGAAGAGCAATCACCGCATGCTGCTGATTCTGGAGGCCCTTTCATTTTTCCTTCCCCAGCTGGATTCCCAATTCACCAAAGATAGATCTTGTTTGAAACCCACCATCTTCCCTCTGCAGGCAGCTGCCTTTGCACCCAGTCCTACTGCTGGCTCTACCCAAGCTGTAATGACGAGCTACAGCTGCAGTCCAGTAAGATTAGTCTAAAGACAGCAGAACGTTCACAGATTCTGAAGGGCCTAAAATCTACATCCTCTATTATCAGTAACCAGTGATTTACAGATTCACTGCCTTCACTTTACTGACTCTGCAGCAATGTGATAGCTTTCAGAAGGCTTGTGCGCAGTGATTTATTTTGAGAATGCCTGCACACTGCCACAGCTGCATTTTTGAGAACAGCCATTACCTCATAACCTAACACATATTATCATGGTATAACATCAATGGGCATCAGCTTAATTAAAGGCACTCAAATCTAGCAAAGGAGCAAAACAAGATTAATCATCTGTCCTTATGAAAACAAGGATGCTTGGCAAAGCAGATACAATAACACTGTAAAGAACATACAAATTCTCCATCTTTATATCCTTTATCTACAGTAAATCCCCCACCATAACAGCCTTTGCCTGATCAACATTAACAAGATTCTTCATGTGTCATTTCTGCCTGACAAACTGTTATAAAATGATTAATATTTAGGTCTATCCAAAAGTAACGTTGCTCCTTACAAGTCACATCCTAAGGATACCTATTCCTAAGAAAATAAAGGAAGAATCCAACTTGTAAACCAAGTACTTGAGTAAGACATACTGCAAGACCAGTCCTTGAAGTATCAAATCCCATGATGCTGTACTTCAGAGCAGCCAAAGTTCTGGAATTAAGTAAGAAACTCACTTGCAAGTCAAGGCTATATGCCATAGATACCATGACACACATGCACTGCTAAGTCATCTGAAAAAAAGACTCCAATTCTAGCCTGCATATATGACTATGCAATTAAAACTACTGCATTTTCCTGTTTGTTTTCCTTTATTTCATCTGTGTTTTCCCAGATTACCTACAGCCCAATCTTGTATCCCTATCTTGCTTCCAGATGTACATGTTCTATCTGGGAAAACATACTCCCCCATCTTAACATTAGACTTAGAAGAAGAGATCTGAACAGTCACTTGATAAACCTCATTGCTTAAAAAAAATGTACCCTAGGCACTGAGAATTGCCTGGATAAAGTTCTTTTGACAGAAAAGATGTGTCCTGCATGTGAGCAGGACACAAATACCAAACCAAACAAGCGAAAGTTAGCATGAGGCATTTCATGCATGACATATGAATGCTGGCACAGGTGGTGGCAATCAGACTGTTTACTGATGCACACTTTAGATTCAGTTCTGGGCACATGTGCTACAAATTTCCTGGGGATCAGGCACTTTTACCACCATCCCCTTACATACCCAAGAATCAATGACCTCCCTTCCCTGGCCATGCATTGCATTGGCCCAAGCCAATTCATATGGTTCAGAGAAATCAAATACTGGATAGCTTAGATACCTAATACTGAGTATATTTTTGGATATCTGGGATAATGCAAGACAGTTCAGTGCCATAATTTTAACTATTATTACATCCACAGGGATTAATGCCTTCTTGCCTCACACACAGTTTAATGTGTTAGTCCACACACAAGCAGTTTAATGCCAAAGATATCTGAGTAAAAAAAGATGTATTTACTTAAAATATTGCATTTGTTTATGCCTTACTTAAAAACATATTCGCAGCATGTTATAACAAGATCCATAATAGGTTAACCATAGAATGGTTGGAAATGGTTGGAAAGGACCTTAAGATCATCAAGTTCTAACCCCCCTGCCATGGGCAGGGACACCTCACACTACACCATGTCACCCAAGGCTCTGTCCAACCTGGCCTTGAGAACTGTCAGGGATGGAACATTCACCACTTCTTCAAGCAACCCATTCCGGTGCCTCACCACCCTTACAATAAAGAACTTCTTCCTTACATCCAATCTAAACTTCCCTAAGTTTAAACCCATTACCCCTTGTCCTATAGCTACAGTCCCTGACGCAAGAGTCCCTCTCCAGCATCCTTTAGAACCCCT
>JAVHNF010016860.1:0-12137 GCA_034783455.1 Micropsitta finschii | reverse complement strand
TTTACGAACTCCCTGGGACAGGCACTCTCCCACTGCACCCCTTAAGGAAGTGGCATGACAGGGACCTGCCCATAATAAGGCCCTGTAAAAGCAATGTGATTTTGTTAAAACAGGAATAGCTTGCAAAGAAATAGAAATAAGAGTGAACTTCGGGTTCCCTTTGGCTTGCTTCCACAGAATCTGTTTGGGAAAGCACACAGAGCTTGCACTCTTTGCTGCCTGCTTGTTGCTTGCCTCTTAGCAAAAGAGCATCAAAACCCCTAGCTTTTTGGAGCAGAAGGCTTTATCAGCAGATCAGAAGCCCTAGAGCAGTCCTTTTGCTGCCCTTGGGAAATTCAAGGTCTGAGGCATCTCTCTGCCATTGCTATCCACACCCCAGTCAGGCCTGGGGCTGCAGCAGGTTGCTCACAGGGCTCCTTTTGGTCCTCTTCTGCACGTACCCCAGGTTGTCTTTTCACCTCAGGGCTCTGCTCAGCCCTGCTGCAGGGACCCTGGGTTGATTTTCCAAGGATAGGGATGTCTCAAGGATCCACCAGTATCCTATGATGTGTTGGGGGAGCAGGACGTGACAGATCAGACCTTGAGATGAAGGCAGGGCTGCTGTGCCTTCCAGACAGGGGTCTTGCTGTGAGCTCCTTTCTGAGTAGCAAATAACTCTTTACCATTGCACATTCCCACCTTTATCCAAAATATATGGGAATGCAATTATTTAATTGTTTGGCCTTGCTGATGAGGACAGGGAATTTCTCCTTTGCTTATCTCAAAGCCCCCCTGTGCTTCAATGCACCTTCTTTAGCCCCCCGGGTAGCTATTAGGAAGGTATGTGCTCTTGTGACCATGGCACCTGCCTGCTTGCATACCCTGGGTCTGGCCTAGGAGGGGGATGAGAAATAGCAAGTCACTGCAATGGCAGCAGCCTTGTTTCAGGGGCAAAGTCTGAAATTTTGGCAAATAATTTGCCATCCGGCTTCCGCTTTTGCCATTCTGGCTGCAGTTTGGGACCCGCAGAGATGAGAAGCACTGTGTTTCTGCTGCAGCATGCTGGAAGTCTTGCCATGTCTCTCATCTAAGCCTTCAGCATCACCCAGATGTGGCGAGTCAAAGCCCTACAGATCCATTTTACAGGTGGGGGAAACTGAGGCACAGAGGGCAAATCTCCTTGGCAGCATTTAGCCAAGTCCAGGTGGAGCCAGAGGCAGCTCAGTTCTGTCCCAGGGACCCAAGAGCCTGTACAAGTCTTGCACGAAGCAGATCTTGGAATTTCAGGATTTACACTGATATCCTCCAAAAATTGGCATTTTTTCCCCCAAGAAATGTGTCATTTTTAGCCAAAATCAGCATTGGCTCAAAGCAACATTCCTGAGCCTAAAATGTGTTCCTGGGTGATATGGCTCAGAGCAGAGAAGCCAGTTCCTCTACAAAAAACATTGTGGGGCTCTGTGCTTTAATGGAGGTTATTCTTCTTTCTTCTTCACTTCCTTCCTTCCTTCCTCCTTCCTTCCCTCCTTCATTCACTCCATCTCCTCCCCCTATCTCAGAAAGAGCCATAAAAATAAAGCATATATATGAGAGCAAGACTGAAAATTCCCTTTTGTATTTTTCCTAAGGAAAGAGTGGTGAATTTGTTGCATTTCAATAGCTGCTCCGAAAAGGGAAAACAACAAAAACCCAAGCCCAACCACAAACACATTTTCTAATTGCTTGTTTCTTTTGACATTTGCCATCAAAACCAAATATTCTTTGTGTGCCCAGAATTCCCTCATTTCCTATTGACACTGGCTTTCAAATCCTGCCTGGGATGGAGAGCTGGGAGCTATAGCCACTGTGAAAAGGGCATTTTCTTGGCCTGGTGTGCCAAGATGTGGATAAACAGCACCAGAAAAAGGCAGCCCTGCTCAGGCTTTTCATCCTTCACAGCTCTGTACCCAGCTTCCCCTCTTTAAGAATGCTTTTAAAGCAATATCTTTGTTATTTACATGCTGATGAAAACCCTGGTTGCAATGGTGTGGCGTTAGGGCATTGCCCCATACCAGCCCCATCCTCCCTCTGTCAGCACAGGGTTCAACTGGGCCATTTGTTCCCCTCCTGCACACACACAGGGTGAGGAAAAAGACATCTCTTGGCATTTTAATTGGGCATTTTATTAGACCATACGTAATTCCCTCAGCAGTGATCCTAATTGCAAGCCCTGAATAAGCAACAGGGAGAAGAGGGTGACATGGTGATGGCCATGATCCCTCCTGGACCCTCATCAGGAGAGGATGTGGATTGTCTCCTTGTCCTCCCAGGCAGCCTGGATGGGTCAGCCAGGGTCACTCCTGGCAGGACACTTGCTGGGAGATGGTACCCAGCAGCTATCTGAGATGGGGCATCAGCATCAGGCACCAGGTGTGCCCTTCATTGTCCCTCAAGATCTGCTCAGTAGCATCACTATGGCGCATATGTATTCCATGGGACCCTCTGGATGATGTTTTTCACACCAGTTGTTTTTTGGCATGAATCTCTGGGCAGCATTCACACCGGACACTATCTGTGCTGGAACCTGATGCTACCGCTCTGTACATCTAAGGGCAGCAATGGGTTGCCTCCTCTATCCAGCTGCCCATTTACACAAAGCTGCCAGGATTTGTCCTCGCTGAGCTCCTCTGCTCCTGGCATCAATAGCTGCAATGGTTCTGACAGTACGTTCACATTAGTCTCAGGCCTTGCAACTTGGAAAATTAGGCTAAGAAAAGACCTACCTGATCTGTCCCACCTTGTTCTGGGCTGGGAAGAATCATAGAATTATAGAATAGCTAGGGTTGGAAAGGACCTTAAGATCATCAAACCAAAAATTCCTGAAACAAGAAGAAAACCCACCTGCCTCTGGTCTGCCTTATTGCTGGGGGATAAGCCTCCATCCGTGATTCCCCCTTGGCTTTCCTATCTGTTCAGAAGGCGTATTGCACCCCTAATCATCTCTGAGCACAGGGGAAAGTGCTGCTGCATTGCTGGAGTGGCAGATAACCGGGATCCCAGTACGTGATGCTCAGAAAGGGAGAAAGGAGCAGACTTCGCTGTGGATATTCCCTCCTGCCTGGTGCTATCGAATGGAATGAATAATTTACTATCCGATCATCTCTAATCTTTGTCCCATAAAATCAGCAGCAAGCTGGGAGGGTTTTTGAAGCCTCCAGCTGCATTCACTGATAAGACATGAGGCAGGAAAGATTGGAAGCCCATAAAAATGATAATCTCAGGCTTCAGTGTAACTTGGTGGAAGGGTTTTCTCCTGTCCCTTCATTAAGGATGGATTTCGTGATCTTCCTTAAATAACAACAAGCCTTCTTATGAGGAATCTCCCACCCAAAAAACGATTGCATCGTCATTAGGAAATAGGAGTCCGAGAAGCCAGACTGAAATAGCTGGAGCACAGGTTAGTGCAAGGGCCAAGGCCCTGCAGGGCAAATGGTACTTTATAGGGTGGGAGGAAAGGGGGGGGGGGTTAGGGGGGTAGGATTGGAAGTGATTTCTGAACACAAAGACAAGATTTAGGCATTGGGGCTCTGCCTGGGAGTCAGGCACCAGTGCCATGTTAAGCTGCTGGCCACAAGCCTGACCATAAGCCTGGCTATGAGGCAAGCCCCATCATCCTCGTCCTGCACCTCCTTGATGTGAAGAGAAACATCATGTTTCATTCCAGTCTGGCTTGGCACAGCATCCTTCCCTTCAGCCCCAAATTCAGCGAGTCTGGCTGTTGCCTGGGAGGCAAAGGGAAAGCTAAAAACCCAACTGTTCAACCATATCCATGTGAATCTCAAACAGGATGACCAAGAAAAGAAGCAGGAAAGAGTTGGCCGGCTTGGTGGGAGCGGATAGTTTCAGGAAATAATTATCCCAGATGCCAGAATAGAAGAAAATTGAAAGTGTAAACTATAATCAGATGTTAAGTTGCTTTTCTTCTGCTAATTGAAATAATGTTTTCTCTGCTACCCACCACTCTACCCCTTTCAGATGCTAATCCCTATCAAACACGGACTTACAATTACAAATTCATAGGCATCTTTCCCAGGAGCAGAAATTGCTTTGCCCTGTAACCTCTAAGATGAGGTCTTAATAGGAATTCACGAGCAGTCGCTGGTAAAGCTTCATTAGCCAGAGAGAATAGACAAGGGCAAGTTGCAGTGCTCCCTAACCACTCTAGGGAAAAATTAATTTAAATTACTTTGTAAAGTAACAAGGCCAGATAATGTGTTTCCTTCTCGGATTATTGTTTTCCAACACTCTAATGTTGCTCCTAGATTACGTTGCTCTGCTTGTGGTCTGTGCTAAGTTGAGGTTTATGGAGAGCAAAAGCCTATGGAAAGAGAAACACCGACCCCTTGGGCCAGAGGTGGATGAAGACAGGGTGAGGATTTGGTTGTTCCTTCCTGGGTTGGGTTGCTGAGAGGCTGCTGGGGAGGCAAGTAGCAGCCACCTCCAGCACAACTTCATTACAGCCTAGAGGACAAACCTGGAAATCTAAGGTGTTTCCCTGGTTGAAAACTGGTCCAAGCCAATGGAAGGAGTCCTGATGATTTGGGCAGCTCGAGATTTGTTTCCTGGAGCAATGCTGAGTACTCTGCTCCCAAGGGCTGCACAGGCACGGGAAACCTCTTCTAGAAGCCACCATCCCTGAGCAAAGGTGCAAGCGTGAGGCTGATTTCCAACCAGATAAAACCTAAAATGCTCTAAAACATACTAAAACCTAAGCCTGAGCTGCCAGGATGGGGAGCGGTGGGGAGCTGTGATTTCACACCCTATCTCCAACCCTTGCCAAGCCTGCCCAAAAGGAGCTATAATTCTCTTCCCCTGGCACCAGGCTGAATGCTCTCCATGCTGGGCTTACAATTCGGTGTGGTTTTACAGAGCTTTGCAGTGAGCCAAGCGAGGGGCCGCGGGAAGATGCAGTGATAAGGGCTTGGCAGAGGGGCTGAGACTGTTCCCAGCACCCTGGGCTTGCAGCCGGGCTTTGGTGGGTGCTGCCAGGGCCCAGAGTTATTAACCTGAGACTTGTCATGCAGAATGGGCCAGTCTGGCTGAATCCTCCGGGGACGTGAGCATCATTCAACAAAGAGACAAAGAGTTCTAAGGGTCTTTCGGCAGCAAACAGCACTGATCATCTCAGCTGATTAAATAGGTTCCCAACTGATCGGGGAGTCCTAGGAGACCAGACTGAAGCTGGGAAGATTTATGGGGAGCTACCTGAATTGGAGAGGGAATATACTGATTTTATTTCTGACTTCTGAAGGGAATAGCTGGGGCAGGGGGGGGAAGTTCAGAGCAGATAGGGCTGGTGAGAGATGCATTGAGACAGAGGGGTAGATAGTTAGGTAGAGGGATGAATGGATTGACAGACTCCCAGCCTATCTAATAATTTTCTTGTGCCCACTTTCTCGGGGGAAGACAAAAACCCCATGGCACCCAGACCTACCTTCTGTCATTCTCCGTGCAAAATGGCAGCACTTCAGAATGGGATTGTAACCCCCAAAGATAAGGGTTTATGTCACCCAGCTCCTGCAGTCACTTGTATTTCTTTCATCCCCATCAGCAACCCATTGCCCTCCAAGCCCTGACAAATTCTGGGTCAGCTTTGCTGGAGGTGAGCCCTGTGTTTCAACAGCTCCAAGCACAATTAAATGCTCTCTAGAGTCCTGCTTGCCTTTGTGTCTTGCAACAGGCAGGACTCAGCTTCTGGAGAGCAGAGGAGCATAAGAGATGGCCGTGCTCCATGAGGAGGACACCACTGCATGACCCTCTAGGTCCCCAGTGGTATAGAAGAGCCTGACTGCAGTAGGAACCACCTGCTCAGCACCGTCTGAAGAAGGTGCTTTCCTTCCTCCAGCCCCCACAGCCTTACTGGGTTAAAGGAGGGGCCCTGGGCAAAGCGAGAAGCACCCACAATATAGGAAAGCAGCCTGAGCATCCTTGAACTGTGGGGTTCAACCTACCAGAACCATGCCAGTGGCATCAGCAAAAGCAGCAAAAGCAGCACATTTTCAGGTAGCATCTCTCTTCCTTCTCAGCATCTGAAGGGAAAAGAATAACGGGGCCATCAGCAGTGAGCAGAACGCATCTAATAACCTCCACTTCTTTTCAATGAGCTCCAGTTGTTGCTTTACAAGTGTACTCCAACCCCGGCAAGTGCCAAACAAAAGCTCCCCTCTCCTTCTCTGTGCCTTGTTAAACAGCCCTATTATTTCAGGGAGCTGCATCTGCTGGGTGGCAGCCGCGATTACCATAACACAGGGGCAGGATTTGGCCTGGATGCTTCACCCTCAATTCTGCAACAGGCGAGAGCATTGGGCTGGATTTAAAATGAAATGAAAAATAAAGGGGGAAGGGGGAGGGAAATTCAATGTATGAAGTCACTTTTCTGGCTGCCACCCAAGCAAACAGATGCAGGTAACGGGAGGAGATGGGAAAAGATCACATCATCTTCTGCTCTGACCAGTGGATTCTGTTGTTTGGGAAGGGGGTGGGAGGGACATGAAAGGCCAGAGGGATTTCATGTGAGTCCAAAGGGTGAAAGAGGCATTTCTCAGGGCACACTGGAGTTGGGGAAGCTTTTTAGGAGCTTTAACCCATTCCTGAAGCCTTGGAAGCTGCTGACCCTAGCAGGATGCTGCAGCAGCCAAGCAAGTACTGTGAGATGAGGTGAGGGAGCCAGGGCTCCTGTGGGAGAGATGACATGGATAGGAAAGGGCTGAACAACACTGAGCTGTGCCATTGTGCCACAGCAGCTGAGATCAGGCTGCCCTCAAATCCAGCCCTGAATAGGTTTTGAGGACAAAAGGTGAAGACCCCTGAGAGATGCCTTTGCCTGGGACTGGGGAGAGGAGGCTGTTTCCAGGAGTGGCTATTAATTAAAGCTCAGTAAATAGCCATGCATGGCCACAGCCACCAGCATTCCCACCAGGAAGAGTGAGACTTCACAGAGTCACCTCATCCCTGTCGAGGTCCTGGGGGACTCAGCAGCCTGTGCTCCCCTGGCAGAGCAAATAGGGAGCCAGTGACCACAGGCACAGAGCCCATTACCTCTGTGCTTTGGGAAATGGGAATATATGGGGCAGCACTGAGATGTCCAGGGCCTGGCTGAGCTGGGGGAGCACCAGCTGTCCTGAACATTCTCTGTGCCTTCCCACCCACAAGTACCAAACTCTGCAGGAAAATAGCTGCGGTGTTCAAATATAGAGATTTTAACATAATGATTAGGTCTATGGTAACCCTATGAAGACCTGGAGAGCTGATCAGTGTGGGGGGAAGAGTGGGAATAAAGTGGGAGAAGGGGAGAAAGGGTATGGGTATGAGGAAGGGAAAGGAAAGGAAGGGAAGGGAAAAGGGGAGAGGGAAGGGGGAAAAGGAAAAGAAAAAGGAAAAGGGAAAAGAAGGGGGGAAAGGCCAGCCTTTAACACACATCATTTGTGAAGCCCCAAGAACACACTGAACCCTCTTATCAAATCCCGTTTCCTCGCCCCACCTCGGGGCCGCACTCGTAGAGGCCGCACTCGTAGGGGCCGCGGGGCGCCCTCTGGCGGCCGCGAGCGGTGCTGTGGCCGCGGCGGCGGCGCTGGGCCGGGGGCTGGCAGCGGTCTGGGGTCGGGCCCCTCCGGCTCCGGCTCAGCGCTGGTCCGCTCTGGCAGGAAGCGCTGGTGCTGCGGTCGGCTTTGATCTGCACTTATCGGCGACAAAGGGCTCCCTCAGACCCGTTCAAAGCAGGCGCTGGCCCGGACGTGGCTGCTTCGGGACTGCCCGCGGCCGCTGGGACCGGTAGTGGGGCTCGGGGTGGGAGGGACGCCCAGTGTGGGACCGTCCCTCCGGGAGCCCCGTCGGGCTGAGGCACTGTGAGCACATCGATTGTGGGGTCCTGCGGGAGGCAGACCCAAGCGTACAGGGCAGTGTTGATAGTGGCATCGCCAGTGTCACCTTTGGAGGGGACAACGCTTGGTTCTGCTCACAGCTGCCTTCTGCAAGCCCTGCCCGAGGGCTGCTGCTGGGGGTGGTTGTAAGAGCTCATCCCCGGCACCTGCACCCAGCCAGATAGAGCGGGACAGCTGGAGGGTGGCCCCATGAACCAGGGCAGGCAGCCCTCACACCCGATGCCCGCCGAGATAGGAGCAACGGCTGTTGCCTCTGGCACGCTGGGCAAGCTTCTGTCACCTTAGAAAACACCCTGGGAAAAGCATCCGGGGCAGGCTGGTGTTCTCTGACATAGCAGAAGGGAAAAGGCAGCTCAAGAGTTTGCTAGGATAAGGCAGGGAGCAGCTGGGGAGTGATTGATGCTGCTGCAACCAAAAGCAAAACCACCCTGGTGTTTTCTATGATGGGGACCACCTGCAGACATCATGTAAGGGGCTGGGGACACAGATGTGTGAGCACGTCATGGGCTTGGATGGCTTGAAGACACACACAGGACTGTGTGTTCACATCCATCCAAATATGTGTGTTTAAGACCATGTCCACAGAGGTGCACCCGTGGATGTGCCCACAGATCTGAGGCATACAAAAATGAGTTGTGAACGTGTTCATGCACCATCACACATGTGAGAACACATGGACCGTGCATTTGTGAGCAAGCATGTGTGCACATTTACCAGTCATGTGCATGGACAGGTATTTGTGGGGTGAGGGAATGTTTGTGACTCCTTGTGCACATGAGCTTCCCACCCACAGCACCCGCAGTGACATGTTGCTAACTGGCTCCAGCCACCCTCGGGCTAACCCAGCTCCCATTTCAACACCATTCCCAGGCACGGAGCAGGCCGGGTGCTCAGAGGAGTGGTGCTGCATTGCTGGATGGGTGTTGATGTGTTTTATTTCATCTCCAGCAGCGTGTGAAGGGATGTGCCACTGGTGGAGTGCAAGTGAAGTGCTCTGGAGATGGGACAGCTGCTGTAAAGCAGATCCTTGCTCGCATGCCCTCCCAGGCAGCATTGCATGGGCAGTGGTTGAGACCCTTAAGACATGCAGGAGGACGTTGCTTCTGGATTTGGTGCCTGTGGACAAGCCCTGGGGCAGTAGGGTGCTATTCCTGCCCCAAGGGCTGTGCTGCTAATGGTGATGGTGGTGGAAGCAGTCCCAGTCCCTTCCCTGAGGCACGGCCAGCAATACCTCTGAAGTCAGAGGGGCTGGTGTTCCCTGCCACAGACACAGCGTGCACAGGGCATGTGTGCAGCCACTCTAGGCTGTGATGCTTGGCATTTTCTGGCCCCTTAAGCCTAGCTCGGTGTCCCACATCAGGAAGCACCACTCGACAGCACCTCACACAAGGACCTGCCACCTCCGCCCGCTGTCAATTTGCTCCCTTCACATGCAACCCAGGATGCTCTGCCAGGGCTTTCCCGGATGCTCTCGGGCAAGTCCCCAGACCTCTCCCAGCTCAGTCAGCAAGTCACCTCCTCCCCTTGTTTCCAGCATCCCTTTAGCAACACAATGCCAGCAGCAAGCTGCCTTTCACTTTGCACGGTGCACGCACCAAGGAACACGCCGCCCGGCGCTGCTGTAGCGGTGACAGCGGCGGTGCCGGGACGCTGCCGCCCGGCGGGTACCAGGTCTGGCAGGAGCGGGCTGCCCGGGACCCCGCCGCGTTCTGGGCGGAGGTGGCTCGGGACGCGCTGCGCTGGGACCGCCCGTTCTACACGGCCCGAGGCGCCGGACCGCCCGCTGCCGTGCGCTGGTTCCTCGGCGGCCGCCTCAACGTCTCCGGTAAGGCCCCGGCGGTGGGCTCCGGGGCGCCGGGGACGGGGCAGTCCCAGCACGAACACGGGCTGGGTGGGGAGTGGATGGAGCAACCCTGAGAAGGGCTTGGGGGGGTTGGTCAGTGAGAAGCTTCCCCATGACCCGGCGGTGTGCGAGGCGCTGGTGGCTGCCCCATCCCTGGCAGTGTTCAAAGCCAGGTTGGAAGGGGCTCGGAGCAACCTGGTCTAGTTGTTAATGTCCCTTAAGTGTCCCTGCCTATGGTAGGGGGTTGGAACTGAATGAGCTTTGTATTAACGTGGCATAAGAAATGGCTTTATTTCAATTATTTCTATAGTATTGCTGCTGAAAGAATGAAGACTTTAATCAGCTGAAGGGAGCTTTTCACATTGTTGAGTTTTTGACAGCTGTTCTTGTAATGAAATACCTTGAATTCTGAGGGACTTCTCACTCTGTGCACCTTTAGGGGCTCATTCACACTCTTTGTGTGGTTACATAAATCAGCTGTGATCACAGACCAGCCTCAGCTGACTCCCAGGCTGCAGGTTACTTTAAACTCAGGCAGCTTTTATTGCCTTTTATTTATCTGGCGAAAAACAACAAAATCCTTCCCCACCAGTATTACATTTCCAGGAAATACCATCTGAAACTCAGCTCTTACTGTTAAAGGTTTTTCCTTTGAGTCATGCAGCCACATGCGTGACTGGTTTTCAATACTTGTCTATTGAAACAGAATAACTTGGAAGAACATAAGGAGTGAGCGTAGTTTGGGCTTGGAGTTAAGACTTTAACCTCTAACCTTCGGGCAAGTTGCTACTGGACATGCAGGCAGGTTTTTGCTCTCTCTCCCTAAGTCCACTTGAGCTTATCTTACCCTCAGAAGGTAATTTTATACCTTCAAGTTTTAGGAGGTGCAGGACACAGTTGAAGCCATGTTCACTTTTCCCAAGTGCCTGGTAACATGTAGATGTCTGTGCGCTTACCCTAGATCCTAAAGGCTTTGGTATTTTCAGCTCTTCTGTTATATCCCAGAATTAAAATGTTTCAACTGAGCTTTAATTAGAAAATTCCAATGAGATGGGTTGAAGAGGAGAGCCTGTTGGATTGATGGGCTGCAGAGCTGCTCTGGGGAGCACAAACCATCAAGAGTGTCTTGTCTTTGTGCCGCTGAGAGCAGCGGAGAGGTTTGGGCTGGTTTCAGCTTAAGCAGTGGAACTAAACTGAGCTGAACCAGCTGAGGCCCCTCATCAAGAGGCCATCCCTAAGGCAGCTGAACACCAATTTAGTATTTGTAGTATTGGCATACTACAGGTATGGCAAAGGAGAGCTTTGTCAGTGCTACAAATGCTATCACTTCCATAACTGAGTGTGTAGTTAGCTAGCTAACAAGTGATGTTTCATCTTAGGCTATCTTACTGTTAGGCTTGACCAAGCTAAGTTTGCAGAGCACCTTGCATATGACCAGGCTTTGTTTAAACCTCTGTTTTCTTACAGTAAATTGCTTGGATCAACACGTCGAAAAATCCCCCAACAGAGTAGCTTTGATCTGGGAGAGAGATGAGCCTGGCACTGCAGTGCATGTCACCTACAGGTATGGCACCTTCTCATGGGGCTTCATGATGCCTGGCGGTGGGGTGGGGAGAAGAGACCCATGTCAAACTCTGCTTTATTCCAAGATACAGCATTGGACACGCAGCCTCAGTGCTGTGGCTCAGATTGAGATCTGGCATTGTGTTGTTCTTCTTCCCCATCCTCAGTGCAGTTTAGAGCAGCCTTGAGGCTGCTCTGCATGATGCTGACTTGTAATTGCTGCTATAGGTTGTAGGATTTGTTAGTATATGGCAGTTTTCAAGGATATTTCTCTTCTCCCTGCTATGTGCCCTCCCTCAGGAGACAGGCATGCCTGCCAAAATGCAATTTACATCATCTGTTCCTCTAGTCAAAGGTTTCCCAGACTTGTATGCTCCTCAGTGTGTGTTTAGGGAGCCAAATGTTTGATCTGCTGGATTAGAAAGCACAGGAGACACAGGAAGTCTTGGTAGGTAACTCTTTAGAGGACCCAAACCTTGGTATCTGGCACAGATGTGCCCTTTTCCTTAGGATCTGTATGTGCTGTTAATGGGACAACAGCTTTAAAGTCCAGCTCTAGGAAGGTAAAGACTTTCTTTTGGCCACTGCCTTATGGACCTGGGCTGGGAGGTGTCCAGGGCTTATGTTCAGAGAGGTACAAGGGACTGTTGTTTTGCATTATCTCCCTTGCAAAGCTTGCTGCTGTGAGCTGTTTGTCCTTATAGATAAGGCCTGGGTGGCACAAGGAAGGACCTGGTTGCTGGCATAGGCCCTCCTTCTTCTCCTCTGGGGAGAAAACAGCTGAGTGCTGGCCCCATTCCCATCACTGCAGAGGAAGCGGGTGGCTGTGCAGG
>JAVHNF010016852.1:0-11641 GCA_034783455.1 Micropsitta finschii | reverse complement strand
TAGGAGAAATTTCCCAAGCTCTGTATAAATCTTATGGTAGACTAACATGGAAATAATTTTGGAAACAGCATTTTTATTTAGCAGATATTTTCAATATAAATTTAAAAGAGCAAGCATGGCTAATACCAAACACCAAAGATTCTCAGACCTTCAGGTTGAATTGAGAGAGTAAACCCACATAAGCTGATAATCCCAGAAGAGAGTCAAGTGGATTTGTGACAAAACACAGTTTATACCATAAGAACTTCTGTATCCCTGATCTGACTTCACTATGGCCATAGGACTGCAAAAGTCACATCTTGGGCTATTCCAGTCTCAGTTGTGACACCTCAGAAACACTTCAGAATTTCACAGTTGTAATTAAGAAATAAATATGAGGTCATCTGTGCATGACTGACCCCACAGTAGAATCTCTTCCAATTTACAACAAAATATAAAATAAATTAGGTGTTTGCTGTAGGTGTCTGACTTATCATGAAAGCAAGGTTTCAGTCCTATCTTTTGCTGCCAGCAGCTTAAAGGAAAATGGAAAAGAATTAAAAGTAGTCTCAAAGACTGTCTTTCTCTGCCTTTTGGAAAAGTGCTGCACACTTACCTAACTGTGCATGGATTACGCATTTATGGAAAATAAAATTACCATATTCTACACACTCTCATAAATAAAATATTTAGCCATATTCTCCTGCTGGCAAAGCTGAATGAAATAATAATAATAAAAAATATTATTGTTCCCCTCCTACCTCCAAAAAGTCACACACATTTTGAATTGACTTCAGAACAAATTAATTACTGGATCACTCTTTTGAGGATTTGGGCAGGGGCTGTCTGTATGTTTTCCCATGCATCTAGCTTATGACGTACATAAGCTTGAGTCTCAAATATTTTGCCACTACATCCAGAGAGAGATGTGTCAGCAAGCTAGAAACAAAGACGAGTTGTTTCTAAGTTCATGAACAGCTTGTTACCTGTATTGTTACTTGATACTGCAATAAATGCACTCACCCAATGAAAACTGAACTCGTACATTTTCATATAATAAAACCCTCCATCTATATCAGCAAAACAGTAACACATTTGGATTCTTTAACAGGTCACCTGTTCCTGATGTACATTAAGAAATAGCGATGTGAGTTGTTCAGCGAGACCCCACGATCCTGTAAACAGGATTATTTAACTCTTTCAGTGGTGAAGCGCTGTGTGTGACGAAACTTTCCACTGGCATAAAGGTGAACATTTCAGTACTCTTTTTTTTACCCTATATGTGACTTAGCAGATTTCACACTGCTTTTCTCAAAGCCTGAAAGAGAGAAAACTCTGTACGGTTAGCAACAGATATCCTTGAACAATATTTTTTTCAATTTCATAAGTTAGTTTAAAATAACTCAAACTCTTAATATAGTATTTTTTTTCTCAATTTATTTTCAATATTTATTTTTGAATTACTGTTAAACATGTTACCAACTTATTATTTAAATAAACTTTGTTTTCTAGAAAATATTTATAAAATATTATTTTTAACTAATTAAGCATTTATTATTCAAAAACCTTTTCCATCTCATGTGGATGCATTTCTTATTGTATGGAAATTGTTAATTGTTGTACCTGGTTGCTGTTACTACTTTGAGAGCAGTTGACCAGCCTACCTTCTCGAGAAATCTGCTTCCCTAAACGCAGCTTTTATCCCTGTTGTATTCAATAAGGAATTTCCATGAGCTATGGCAGCCTGACATTGTGTGAGTTGAGTTAGAAAAAAGTGAAGTTTTTAAGATATATCAAGGAGGGTGGGGAGGTGCGCCTCAATAACTTCTGTTCACTGGGGAGGGGAGCCTTCTGACTTACAGGTTTATAAATGGTAAACACTCTCCCCATCCCCCCTCAAACTTCAACCCTTAATAATGGAAACTAAATTGTTTTTGTTTTCATAACAAATTAAACAAGGATACAATGTCAAAAGGGAATTGTCAATGAAAAGACACCATTGCAGAATTTTTAGCTCAGTTACTTGGGCAGGCATCTCTGATGTCAAAATTTAGGGTTACATTCCACATCTAGAAACAAGCTCCTTGTTGGGAACAAGAAATCTAAGTCACTTCAGAGTGCAGGGGTGGAGATGGTTCACTGAATGTGAGTTTCTGGCATGACACTGAGAAGACAAAATGGTCCAAAGTATAAACAGCAAATATGAAAGTTATTTCTTCTTTAGGTAGTAGACAGACTTTTATAGAAAAAGGGTCAGAAAAGGAGCACTTAATTTTTAATTTTTGATTTACAATAGTAAATTATATAATATTATTAACATTTATGGTATTTTTTATTTATGATAGAAAAAATATTTGAAACAGATTCCTAAAGAGCTGTGTTTTGGAAAATGTAACTGTTTTGCTTATTCAATAGAAATGCAGGTTGTAATTTTATGATAGTCTACACATACGTGCATTAAAAGAGATATGACAGGTTTTTTCCGTCTAGCAGAAAACAAGATTAGCAAAGAAAAAGCAAAATTCAGTGCTTTGCCTTTGACGTTAAAGAAAAACAGAGAAAAAAATAAAGCAATTTTCTTTTTTAATTATATTAATTAGACTTCACAGTAATGTCTTTATTCTGTCTAAAAAGATGATGTAGCTGAACAAGAGTATGAGCTTTCTGCAGAAATTACTGGATAATGCTCTATCACCTCAAGATCAACTATATGACTGTAATGCTACCTTATTTAGATACATGCATTTCATATATTTTGCTTTTCACTATGATTTTACAATATTTTTATTCCTTATTTTAAATTTACCATTCAAAATATTTTACCATTAGTCTGTGAGTCACAAATATGAGTTCACTCAAGCCAGGTTTTTTTAACTGCACTGCTCCCACTGTAGTTATTAGGGAAACATTGTTTTATTGGTATGAAATCTGAAATATAATGGTATACTTGTTCTTAATTACAAACCACTTCTCTTTAGAAGAATACCCTAAAATGGAGACAGCAAATGCCAAAGCCTGGTATCATAGATGAAATGGTGAAGAATCCCTCCAAATCTTTCTTTTCCTTCCTGGAAAAATATGGCAGCATAATTTACAACACTTCTACCTTCAAAATGCATTCTATATTGCCACTGTCTGTACAGTAAGACTTTACTTATGAGAATCACAGTTTTTACGCTTCCATCTCAGATGCTCTTTACTATTATTCATGCTAATGTAAACATTGTGATATAATGCCAAACGAAGCAACAATATACTGAGTTTATTTCTAGCTTTTTAAGATGAGATCAATCTTTTAAAACTCATTCTCTGCCAGAGACTGTTGGAATAACAAATACTTTAATAAGCATGTAAACAAGGCCTTATACAAATTTAAAAGATATTGGAAAGATACCTAATAGCAAGACAGTATCTTGGCTTCTGCTAAGATGGTGCTAACTGAAAATTTCAATTTCTGGAAAAGAATTATCTCAATAATATATTTTAAAATATTCTTGTATTCTCGCCCTTGGTAATACAGCCTATTGAAAGCTCTAAAGAAAAATGACGGGCAAACAAAAAATCATCATTCTCCATTCTGTTCATTTCACTTTTTACATCTGAACTCTTCTTTACAGATCTGCTGTTTGCTGTACTGCTGTATTGAGTCACAGCTGACAACATTGTCCAGGTTACAGCTGAAGTAACACAAACAGCAATAATTCCATGAGGTAGCCAGAAGATAAAATATCTGAGACCCTTCTGGACAACTTGCCTAGTAAGACCAAAACATTAAATCCATGGTTTACTCATGTGGTGTATTTGTTCTTCTGCTTGTAAGAATGATTATGCTATGACCATGAAAAAAGATTTTGCCAAGTAAGACCAACAGTAGTATTTTTATCAAAGTTATTTAAAAAACATGTCACATATTTTTGGCATTATATGACATTAGCTTGAGCAGAGTATTTATCAGATTGCATTTATTTTGCCTTGTAACAATTACAAAAATCTGAATTTGATGTTTTATTCCAGAAACGAAGAATTAAAGTTCCTGTAAAATGTTTTTTTAATTTAAAGTAATTTAAAGACTATTCTTAGTGACCAGCACACAATGGAGCCATCTATAGATATTGTTAGAGGTATATCCTTTCTTTGCATTTTCAGGAAGTCCTCGGAAATTTAACTTTGTACTGTGAGAGTCTTGGGTTGAGAAAACCAGGTAACATTGAATAGCTTTATGGATTGTGATTATATTCACTGGAAACCACTGCACAGGAATACAATGTTCAAAACTTGACTTTTCATGCTGATCTATTTTGTCATACGTATTGCTGATAGGCCAGAAAAGAAAGGCAAAGCAAATGCATTAATTACTTATTTCTACAAGTAGACATGGACAGAGATTTAGGAGGTTTGCAGCATTACTGACCCTGTAGTTCTGTTATCAGTTGGCAGAGAATTTCCTGTGTCTGTAGAAGGTGCTTCTTTAATGCTAACCTAAATGCTAAAATAACTAATGAAATAAACCAAATTTAGTTATAAATTACCTTCAAAGTTTTGGATGATGACAGAAGCAAATAGCAGAATCAAGACTGCAAGTAATCTAAACGAAAACTGAATTAGCTAAATATTTTATCATGTTAGTTGAAAGCCTAAGACAGTTATTTGAAAGTCCTGTTTCTCATTCCTGTTATTTCCAGTAATGTCTGGAAAAAACATACAAAATCTTTTGAATTTGTTTTTTTCTTTATTTTCTTTGCTATGTACAATTTAAATCCATAAAACCTCATAAATTTTGCCTTTGAGTTTTGGCTGTGTTTGGTGAGAAATCCAGGGATATTAACAAATTACATTTTCTGCAGTTTTTTGAAAAGAGATTAAGAGCATTGGCCTGCTTTACAGAGAGAGAAAGAGAGAAAAGAGAAGCCTTTTATGGAGGACGCATAACATGGCCACTGCGTGCAATCTGTCTCCCCTCTATTCTTTCGCATTCATGCGGAATTAAAGATGTAAAAGATACACGCTTGCCCCTGCTACTATGCATGTCCAACCCTACTTTGAATCTACTGAGTGTTTACTCTGTAAGCTGGTGTGGACACAAATTCTACAAGTGTACTGCCCATTGAGAAAAATGCTGTCTTTTGTCTAATTTAATCATGTGTCCCTGCAGTTTCAGAGATTGCCCTCTAGTTTTAGTTCTGTGAAATTTGGTGAACGGTTCTGTATTTACCACCAGTCTCCATCCTCAGTTTTCTTCTTCCCAACTAAAAAGTTCCTCCAAAATGCTTAATCAAGCTAGCCCAGAACAAGTGTTAAACTAGGACACTTCAGCGCAAAACCCCTTGTAATTGCTAGGAATACAGTTGTAGTCTTTTTGTTTGTTTGTTTGGGTTTTTGGTTTTGTTTTAAGCTGAGAAGATAGGGGTTTTTTTACTACAGTGACATGTAGTGTCTGAAAGATTTTAAAATGAAACTTAGTTTAATTCAGTGTTTCCAAACTCAAACCTTTTGAAATTACAGAAAAAAGGAAAAAAAATAAAAAGGCAAAAAGAGTTAAAAGGTTGGTTCTGTTTGCTGCAAATTGATTTATTTAATAAAGGGTCAGACATGCCTTCTGGTACACAGGGCTTTAGAAACTTCAAGAGCAGTCAGGTTTCTATAGTGGAAGCCAGAGTATTCTGTAATGCTCCGTGCAGCCTTGGTTCCAGGATGCAGCATGAGTGTGGGTCTGTTTCATATTTCATCATACCTTCAGACTTTTAATTTTGGCTCTACACTTGATTTGCCTACTGCATTTTCTCTGGTTAGTGTTCCTCTATTTGATTTTGGGTTTCTTTCCCCTTTCATTTCAGTTCTCTGCAGTGTCTCCTAAAAAATCCTTAAATTAAATTTTCTTATTATATCAGAATGCATTTGAAGTTTATCAGAAAGAGTAGTTAGCACTGTTAAAAAAAATAGTAATGCAGAAGAAACTGATGACAACTCTGTGGGTACATATCTACTGTTGGTTATTTAGTTCTGTCTGGATCTCTAGTAGATAGGTACATTCTCTTCAAAAGAATAAACTACAGAGGACTCAAATACATGACAGTAGTAAGAAAAAGGGCCTCTTGACTCATTCAGCTGGAATGCCTCAGTTTGTACCTGAAGAAAGGCACATGCTGTGCCTTAGGGGAATTGATCCCTGTCCCTCCTGAATGTTTGGCTGGGACACACTGTCCTCCTTTTCGTTAGGATATGCATCTACCACATGACAAAGTAATCGAGACTTAAGAGAGAATCCCCCACAATGCACAGTTGGTAGAAACAATACAGAATTGAAACAAGCCTAAGGATAGAAAAGAAAATCAAGACAAAAGGGCAAAGAAGGATCAAGAGAAAGTCTTCTTTATCCTTGTACTTGTTATGATCAGACTGGTAGATGATCAGTAATAAAAAGGCTGAAATCAGCCCCCAGGGTTATTCTTTCGCCAAGGATCAAAATACAGATTATACATATCTGGCAGCTTTCAACCTCCATTTCTTTTGTACAGATACAGAAACACTGTATGTTTTGTTTTAAGACTGAACTGAACATTTTTGGTTTGGATTTTTCATCACCAATCCAAAATTTAATTAATCATAAAAGCTGTAATAATCACCCATTCAAACTGCTCCTCTAGGGCTGAACTAGAATTTCTCTTGCTGTATTTTAATTCTTTTAATAAAAATTTGACTTTTTTTCTCTAAAAGGTCTGTTTGAAACATAAAACATAAGGAGGAATCCTATGGTCCCCGATATTCAGAAGCTTTAATCTGATGATCTTGACTACTCCATTTGCATAATTTATGCCTCTCTGATTTATATATTGTGCCTTAATTGCAGTGTCAACTACCACTCAACAAGACAATCTATAAAGCCTAATAGTTTCATATTATCTCCTACATCTGAACAAACTCATCTACTTCTGAATAGAATATATACTACCGCTAGAAAAGGGTAAACTGTCCTTATACTGTTCAAGAAATTAAACTCTTGAGAAAAACAACTCTGAGTCTTCTCTCTTGCTTGTGAATTTATTTTTTTTATTACTGAAAATTATTTTTTTTTCTAGTGCTAGATGTATCTTCTCTCATATACTTATTAAATGTTTGATGCTGGTCCTATTATTTTTCCTTATTTTAATCTATGTGTCAGAATGGTGGCTGCCCAGCTATCTTATTTTTATGGTTTATTTTTATGGCTTTGGTTTACTCTCTGTAGATGCTGTTTTGAACAAACACCCATTTGCTATTTTTCGAGAGATAGCTTTGCTATCCTTGCTGACTCGGATTATTTCGTAACAAAGGCAACATAGATTATATCTAAGATACTATACTTACATGAAATAGTGTAGTTCAAACACCTGATTTCACCCATTCATCCTCCAGTCAAGGTCCCTGGAAAAACACTAGCTGTAATCACAAAATCACAGAGGTTTATGGAACCATTTTGGAAAGTCTAAAGAATTCTCAGCTGGTGATTCCAGCTACTGCTTAGATTCAAGGCTGCAAATGATTTGTTTCCCTTCATGTGCAATAGTGACTCCTGAATGCTTTTAGACTCAGATGCCCGGAGAGAGAAGGCTTGTTTTCATTCTGTTGACAGAGGCAGAGTTAGTAGGCCAACAGGCAGCCAGCCACCAGACTTCCTGCAAGTCTTACTATACTCTGGCTTTAAGGTAACTTTTCTCTGGATAGAGGAATAGTTCGGTCTTTGTGACAGTTAACTTCTCCTTTAAACTGCCAGAAAAAATGACAATTAATGCCAGCTATAATGATATTTCTGATATGGACACTATTCCTATGGGAGCTGGACTGAGTCCATTATAATCATTTAGTAAAGAAAAATGAACAGGTGGTGGAAAGTTTTAGTCATGCCAATTTATGTTGGTATTTAACCAAGAACTTAACTGTCTTTTAAGCCATTACCATTCACTTAAATTATCCTTTGGGAAAAGATTTTGTTGCTGCCTCAATAGTGTAGTGTCATCTAAGAAGGTGGAAGATACTTTCCCTACATCATAGGGAAAAAATGTCACAAAGATATTTTCTAGCAGTAAATCTATCAGCTACATATGAAGGGTAAAATTTTTATTATGAAACACATTTTTCCTTTATAGTGGGCCAGTACTGATAATTTGGATTTGCCTGATCACATTTAATTATATTTTATGAAACTTAGATTTCACCACTTTTGTTTTTGGAGTGGATTATCCTGGAAGCATATCATTTTGTTCTGAGAACACAGCTTTATAATATGCATTTTCATGGTGCAAGCAGATGTCCTTATTTAAGAGTAGCCATGTCATAACATAAAGAAGGTAAAACACTACAAATTTTTTAAAGAAGGAGAATAAGAACCCATATTACTGTTTTATAACTGCAATTTAACCTAAATGATTGTTTTTTCCTTTAAATAAAAATGTCATAATTTCTCTGTCATTTTTCTTATTTGCATTTACTGTATCTTCAATAAAGCCTTCTTTAGGTTTTTCAGATTTAAGCAGAATAAAGAAATAACATACAGCTGACATTTTTAACAGGAAAAGATGAAATCAATATGAATAAAAATGGTAATTTGTGCAGTATAGCACAAGATACTGAATCAGCTTTATCAATAAGATAGAATTCTTTATATATGGCCATCATTTTACTTTATTAAATCTACATCTATGACCTAAAGCTCTACTGAATCCTTGCAAAGATCATGCACATTTCAGATGCTTAAAAATTAAATTCAACCTCACTAAGACTTAACCAATCATCCACACCGCTAATATGACTGCAGTGTTTATTTGCTTGCATGTCATTTATACAGTGTTTAACAGAGAGAAAAAAAATGTAAGGACTATGTGGAAGCCCTCTTAGCTCAAACAACTAATACAGAGCAAAGGTATACTTCTAAGTACAGCAAATATCAGTATATTGTAATGACTGCTATGATTTACCTTTTCAAAAAATAGGTCAGTTCCAGACTGGAGGATAGGGAGGAAGATGTCAAAGAAACAACATATTGCCACCTTAAACAGTCAGCACCTACATGAAATACTTTACTGTTGATGAGCTACAACACTCAACCTACATAGGTAACATTCATAGCTGACTCAAACTCAATTCAGTTAATTAACGTAATTTGTTCAACTATTCATGCCATCAGTGTGAAGTCCTATGATGATAAGCTGTAATACAACACTATCACAGTAGTAAAGCAAGTAATGTAGGGTATTTTATAACCATTGTATTCAGTAACATCTGTTAGCTGGGTAGTATTTGCTAAAATAATAATGTAAGATTAGCTATCTGGGATACAAGATTAGTAATGACAAATTCATTTCTAAATAATCTATTTTTCAATGTATCAATTTGTTAAATGGATGGTAGAATTCCCTCTCTTCTCATGTTCTTCCTTTTTTTCTTAATTTTGAAAGAGTAGGGTTTGGTTTTTTTTGCATGTTATAGCCTTGCACATTATTTTAAAACAAGATTAATATGTTTGGTAAGGAAGCATGCTAGCAGTGAGAATACTGCCTTCAGATAGTAAGACTCAGGTTAGAGTAGTTACTCTGTAAGACTTCTCTCACAGGTCTTCTTTAGAATATAAGTTCTCTGTTATCACTTGACTACCTGCAAGCTTAAAAAAATCATGTAAGTAAAATTCAGGTTCCCAGCAACTCTACTTACAAGTATCTATGAGGCATTTTATCCATAATTTGCATTTGAAGTACTCATTTTCCTCATCTATATTTTTCCATTTTTTCTACCTCCTCTTTTTCCTTTACCAAGCTCTTAAAAAATCTACAAATGAGACCATCAATATATTCAGCTTCCTTCTCCTTCCCTTCTACTCCAGTCTTTTGCTGCATATGCATACGTAATAGGCATTGTATAATTCAAAATGCTGATTCAGAGAGCTGATTATTTTTTCCTGCCTTCTAATTCTTTTGATTTCAACTGTAATACTGAAAAGTACAGGAGCAGAGTTAAGTCTCTCCAGTGTGTGAAATGGTTTCCTGATTTCAGCAGACTAGGATATCTCCATCCTGTGCACAGATGCTCCTGTCTGATGAGATCTCACCAGTCTCCTGTGATGCTCAGGTAACTCAGATAACAAGAGGAAACAGGTAGTTAAATTCCTTATCATACAGCAGATACTTAAAAAGTGACAAATTTAGTATCTATGGATTCTTAACTCTGATGTTCATAATCTTACTAATTCAACATCTCAGACTTGATGTTGCATTGATGCAAAGCTTTATAACCCTTCTCCATGCCTTAATAATACACTTTAAAATACCATTTAATCATTTTTGTTCTGATTTTTTTCTCTCATTTTTTTTTCTCCTTCCTCCCTTGATGTGGGTACAAGAGGCAAATATATGAATATCTTGTGCTAAGAAGCCAAGCGTTTGGAAACAAAAACTGAATACAATTTAACTTTAAACTATTTAAATACTTGGATATAGTCTTACCCACCATCTCTTGTCTCTTTGACCCAGCATATGTAATTTCTCTTTACAAAAGTGAAACTTCCTTTACAGGAACAACAAGAGAGTGCTCTTCATCCTTGAACAGACTAGACAGCCAGACTATTGAGGCAGCTGTGAATGCAGGCTCCCTCAGAATCAGGAAAAGTTGAATCCCTAGATTTCAAATTGATTTAAACCCCACATCCCATATATGCTGCTTCTGTACAGCAAAAAAAGGCATTGATTCCTCCCACTTTCAGGATTTCACTTTGTCAAATCATTGGAAATTTCTCTTAGCAGAACTCCTTTCAGAAAGGAAAAAAATTAATAAATGCTGAAAAGATGCCCTAGGTACCCACTGTACATTTATTCACTTCCCACTAACTGCATCTTTTTTTTCCAAACTACACGATAGTTAAGATTATAAATTTACAATTCAGGCAATCATCTATTCCATTAGTTTTTAGATATTTCATTATTGTAGACTTATCAGATCTAAACAAAAAAAATATCACACCTTTTATAAATAAGCCGCTTGTACTCAGACAATTGTTGAACAAGTTTCTGCTACTTAAGGAAATAGTTCCAAATAGTTAAATAATCTCAAATATATACATCATCCAGTATAATGTTTGGAATACAGTTCCTGAACAAAGGAAGGATGAAAAATCTTATTGAAATAAGTAGGACAGAGCAGGAAAGGATTTTGTTCTGGGAGCTTGCTCATCATCAGTAAAAAAGGTGAACAGCATGACAACCTTGTAGGTTAGCAAAGTTAATGCCCTTTCATTCTTAAACTTTTTTTCTCACATTTCAGGCACATTAAGTCATATTTTGCCCTCACATGCATCACTGAGCTCAACAGGAGAACTCCTTATGCTTCCAAGGGCAAAATTTGTCCTACATTACTTTTGCACACTTTTTAATGTATTACTTTACCCGTAGTTACTTCACTTTCTTTAAAACAGACATCTTCCCTTTTTTTTGAAAACTCAACTTTTTCTCACATTAATAATTCATACTTTGCTGTAATCCCCATAATTTACTTTTTTTTCTCAGTTTTATCAAAAGATTTACAATTGTCGTGGTTTAAGCCCAGTCCGTAAATTAGAACTTGGGGGGGGTGGGGGGGGGGGGGGGGGGGGGGGGGGGGGGGGGGGGGGGGGGGGGGGGGGGGGGGGGGGGGGGGGGGG